>MU227179.1:2465991-2496484 GCA_018584345.1 Thuja plicata
CTTTCGGTAAAAAACCCCAGCACTCCAAAACCTACACAATGTATTATCTTCAACACAATGGTTACAACACACTTGCAATGCAAGTTCTTTCAGGAGACAATCGACACTCAAAGACAAATCCAGTAGCATGAGATCATACCAAAAATACACTCTTTTCCTATCCCAGTCTGCAACCCTAAAAAACACTTATATCATGCACTTTCCATTTTAGGGAAACTTACAAAGATAGCTGTATTAGGGTTTTACCATTCTCCAAGAAAATAGGAGAATACAGAAGAGTGTACAATACTCAACTTTATCAGTTGCCACATGTCTTGTATATCTTCACCCGTCATTGAATCTTCTAGAAATAGCTCTTAGATGTCATAGGAATCTGTCATAACCATTTCAGCCATGATCTCCTTACACATAATTCAAGATGCCAACACATCAAGTGGAGTGACACATCAACATGCCAACTAGACATGTACACTCACACTTAATTACATTATTTGAAAGAAATACATTTTACAAAACAAATAATATGAATAGGAATTATCCAAGGTTGAGACACCTTATTCCTAACAAAGTGGTATCAGAGCAATGTCTGCTCCTGAGGATGAATAAATCCATGCAAGGGTTACAAACATGGAACTTGCAAGGATAGTGATAGAACATAAGGCAGCGAATGCAACCCTGACGAAGAGGCTTCAAGAACTTGAGAACAAGGTAGAGAGGGGAAGAGAAGACATGTCTGATGGTGAATAAGGGAGTGAAGAGGAAGATGAAATATCGACTAGGATGAGAACATTCCTACATACTAGAGACCCCTCTTAGATTACTTAAAGTATATGGGGAGAAGAACCATGGAGGAGAAGTTGGACTTACCAACTTTCAATGGAAAGGTGAATGCAGATTTGACCTTAGATTGGATTGAGGCCTTGACAAGATTCTTTGAGTGTGAATACATTTCTGAGAAGCAAAGAGTAAAGATGGAAAAATCCAAGTTGAAGGGAACAACCCTAACTTGGTGGAATTTCATCAAAATAGAGAGGGTGAAGAATGGTAGAAGCATGATCACTTCATGGAACAAGATGATAGCATTGATAAAGGAGACATATGCACCTAAATATTATGGGGTACAACTCCATAGAAGGAAGGAAAACCTAAAGCAAAAAGACATGGATGTAGGCTCATACACCAAGGAGTTCCTAAAACTATGCATGAAGACTAATGCAATAGAGAATGAGGAAGAAAAACTAGCAAGATATATGAATGGTCTCAAGGTGTCCATTCAAGAAGAACTAAGCCTACATAGCCCTACATAAGTAAACAAATGTTATCAGATGGTAACCAAGGTAGAGGAGAAATGGAAAATAAAGAAAGACCTATGCAAAGGAAAGAGCAATGATGGTGGAAAGAGCTTCAGAGGAAGGGGTACCTCTTGGAATAAAGGACAATACAGTGGCAGTAGCCGCAAGACCCCTGACCAAAGCCAAGGAGACAAAGAACATGGTGAATCCAATTTTAGAGGGAACTTTAGAGGAAGGAGACCCTTCAACAGAGGAAGAGGAAGAGGAAATGGACCTTTGAAATATTACTACTGCAACCAACTTGGACACCATGCAGGGAGATGCATGGAGAAATGAAATAATAACAACCATGGAGAAAGAAGGACCTAACTCATTCAAGAAGACAAACAAGAGGATGACACTAATCCAAGGGATCTAGAACCAAAGGAAGGAGCATGTTTGATGATGAGGCAAGATTTCCTACAAGTACCACAAACCCATGAACCACCTCAAAGGAAGAGCCTCTTCAGGAAAAAGATCAAATCTCATGGAAAGGTATGTAATCTCCTCATTGATTCAAGTTCAAATAAAAATTTGGTGTCTCTTGAAATGGTCCAAAATTTAAACCTACTTAAGAAGCCACACACCTTTCCGTACCACGTCTCTTGGTTAACTAAAGGTCAACAAACTCTAGTAACTAAACAAGCATGGGTAGAATTTTCTATTGCATATTTCATAGATAAAGTACTATGTGATGTAGTGGAAATGGATGCTTCCCACATCTTACTAGGTAGACCTTGGCAATATGATGTGGATGCCACACATCATTGTAGGAAGAACACCTACTCCATCACCAAGAATGGGGTAACATTTACCATGAAGCCCTTGCTTGATGCTAAAATAGAGAAGAACCTACTGTTATCACCATAGGGGAAAAGGAAATGTTGCAAGTATTGAAGGAACTTGGGACTAAAGGCTTTGTACTGATCTCTAAACCCAAGGATAGCATAATATCTAATGATAAGGATCCCATACCAAATGAAGTTAAGGAACTATTAAAAAAATACAATGATGTCACTACTAGTGACTTGCTCACAATCCTCCCTTCCTTAAGGGAAATCAGTCATCAAATAGATCTAATACCTGGTTCTTCCTTACCTAATAAGGCTCCATATAAGATGACACCTACCCAGCATGAAGAGATTACAAAATAGATCAATGAACTACTAGAGAAAGGATTGATTCATAAGAGCCTTAGCCCATGTGCTATCCCATCAGTCCTAGCACCCAAGAAGGATGGAAAGTGGAGGTTATGTATAGACAATAGGGACATAAATAAAAATTGCCATAAGATACAGATTTCCCATTCCAAGAATGGAAGACTTACTTGATCAATTAGGCATTGCTTGTTACTTCACCAAGATAGACTTAAAATCAGGATATCACCAAATCAGAATAAAGCCAGGTGATGAATGGAAGACTGCATTTAAAACAAATGATGGCCTTTTTGAATGGTTGTTCATGCCTTTTGGGTTAAGAAATGCCCCAAGCACATTCATGAGGCTCATGAATGATATTTTAATTAATTTTATTGGAAAGTTTGTAGTAATCTATCTTGATGACATACTGATTTATAGTCAAGCAGAGAAGAACATCTTGGACATGTGGAACAAGTTTTGAGGAGACTTCATCAACACAAGTTAGTGATTAACTTGGAGAAGTGTATGCTTATGAAGAAGAAACTTGTGTTCCTAGGGTTTTTCATTTCACAAGGCACCATAAAAATGGACCCTGAAAAGGTTGAAGCAATTGTCAACTGGCCTCCACCAAAGAATCAAGGTGATGTTAGAATTTTTCATGGTCTTGCAACTTTCTATAGGAAATTTATTAAGAACTTTAGTCATGTGTTTTCTCCTATGTTGGACACTATCAAGGGTGGTAAAAAGATCATATTTGAATGGACTAAAGAGGCCACAGATGCATTCTAATACCTAAAGAACAAAGTGCCCCAATATCCAATCCTAGTGCTTCCTAACTTCACTAAGGTATTTACTGTTGAAACTGACGCAAGTAACTTGGAAATTGGTGCAGTCTTGAACCAAGAAGGTAAGGTTGTAGCATTATTTTCTAAAAAACTAAATGATGCCAAGAAAAGGTACTCTACATATGATTTAGAACTCTATGCAATGGTGCAAGCACTAAAAAATGGAGGCATTACTTACTTCCAAAACAGTTTATTGTTTATACTGACAACCATGCATTGAGTTTCTTAAATACACAGGAAAAACTTGGAGTCAAACACATCAAATGGATGGAACAATTGCAGGCATATACATTCAACATTAAGCACAAAAAGGGGGTAGAAAACAAGGTGGCTGATGACCTAAGCAGAAGGGTTGGTTTGGTTGAATAAGTACAACTTTAGAGTGTGGGGATTAACTCACTAAAACATTTGTATGCAGATGATCTAGATTTTGGAGAATTTTTTGAGGTATGCACCAAAATGATAGGTAAATATCATACTGATTTTTACGATTTTCTAATTCAGAATGAACTCTTGTTCAAAGGGGCTCAACTATGCATACCTAGATGTTCCATGAGAACAAATATCATAAAAGCAAAAAATTGTGCTGGCTTAGGAGGTCATTTTGGAATAGACAAAACAACATACCTAGTAAAAAGGAGTTACTTTTGGCCAAAAATGGGAAATGAAGTCAAGAAGTTCATAGAAACTTGTACTATTTGTTAGCAAGCCAAAGATGTATCTACTAACCAAGGATTATACCAGCCTCTACCAATTCCCACTAGGCCATGGGAATCAATTTCAATGGATTTTGTGATGGGTTTACCTAGAACCAAATAGGGTTTTCATAGTGTGTTTGTCATAGTTGATAGATTTAGCAAGATGGTCCACTTTGTTCCCTATAAAATCACAAATGATGCATGTCACATAGCACATCTCTTCTTCAAAGAAGTATTCCTAATTCATGGCTTACCTCAAACAATAGTTTCAGACAAAGATGTTAAATTCTAAGGACATTTTTGGAGGACTCTTTTCAAAAAGCTTGGAACAAATCTGACCTATAGCTCTGCCTATCACCCACAAATTGATGGGAAAATTGAAGTGGTCAATAGGTCACTTGGAAACCTCCTAAGATATTTGACTAAACATAATTTCCAAAGTCGGGACATGATCTTACCCCAAGCAGAGTTTTCATTTAATGATTCAATGAACAAATCTACTGGAAAAACACCTTTTCAAACTGTTTATGGACTTCACCCAAAAGGTCCATTAGATTTGGTGGAATTACCTTTTGATTTTAGAGTTAGTGCACAAGGTCAAGAATTGGAAAAAATAATCACTAAAGTGCAGGCAGACGTGAAAGAAATATTGCAACAATCCACCATGAAATACAAAGCACAAGCAAATAAGAAAAGAAGAGAAATCCATTTCCAAATTGGAGATAAAGTGTGGGCTTACCTAAGAAAGGAGCGACTACCCAAGGGAAGATATTCAAAGTTACATATGAAAAAAGTTGGGCCATGCACCATTCTCAAAAAGATGGGTGAAAATGCCTATGAAATATCTCTTCCTCCTACATTATCATTTTCTCCTATATTTAATGTTTCAGATCTCACCCCTTACAAATGTGTTTCAGATATGACCAATGTGCAGGATCCACAAAATGAGGAGGATGGAGACTATATCACAAATCTTCCACAAAGAAAACCAGCGGAGTTGGAAATAGTTCTTGAGTCCAAAGTGCTAAAGAAAAATTATATGTTTTATCTAGTAAAATGGAAAGGACTCCCTAACATTGATGCCTCCTAGATGACAGAGGAACAAATCAAACATCATGGCATCACTCTTGATCAGTTAACCTCAAGTCAGAACTTGAGTTAAAAACCTCATGGGGAGTATGGTGCAGGAGTACCCTAGTTAACCTAAGTGTTTTTTTTGGCACTTATGGATTCCTTGAAGGTCCTAGTGGCCTCTAGGTCATGTTAGTAGTAAAGTTTTCATATTGGACACCCTTTGTAAGACCTAGTTCCAAGATTGGCATTTAATAAGCCCTTGGTCAACTATTGGTCAAATAATGTCCAAAACCTTTATAATAGGTTAATTTATCATATTTTCATGTTTTATCATGTTTAGATCCATGTGGGATCATATATTATAGGTTTGGACCAAGTTTGGTCACTTAGATTGAAAAGTTGCAAAATATTGCAAAAATGCTAAAATGTTGTACTCAAGCAACTTTTAAGCAACTTTAGCAACTTTTGACAAAAATTGTAAAATCCATTCCCAAATGGATAATTAGTTTAAAAATTGGATTTATCCATTGGGAATTCCTACAAAATCCCTTATAGGTAGGTGGTAGGACAACTTTTTGTAATTTGGCATTCAAAATCAATAAAAAATCACTATTTTCCTGCAAATTTGAGAAACAGTCAATTGGTATGGACAGGTACAAAAAGTTGGGAATGAAAGTCTAACATATTATGGTATCCATGTGAAGTATATTCCATTTTCATTTGACATCATGTCCTAATCTTTTGTACATTGAAAGTTATTGCATTTTTACTCATGCTTCCTGATTTTTAGGCCCTAAATCAGGGATTCACAAATAATTGTACATATTTCTTGTTTCCACCATGGGAATCTAGTGAACCTTGGTGGAAATAATATATTGACAATGATATTTAATATTATGTAGGTTTGGTTTGATAAAATGAAGGGATATGGGTTTTCCATGATGCCCTAGGTATACATGTCCATGTGTGCACAAATCAAGCGATTGAGTACAGTCCACATAACTCACCATAGGAGATTTATCAAGACCTTAATTTGAGTCTAAGAAGTCCTTGTGAAATCTCTCACATTATCCAAGTGTTGGTTTGGGTCCTTTTTGTATGGAAAGGGTACCTATAGTGTAATTGGAGACCTAATTAGCCCTATTTGTTTAGGCAAAATAGTGTGTCTTCCTATTTTCCCTTCACTTCCAAGAATTGGTGCTTTGGTATAATACATTTGGCCATAAAGGGTACTTGAAACTCTATTCTATTTAGGGGCTTATGTGGAATAGTTTCATTATAAGCCCAAATTTCCATTTGAAAAGGCTACAAGCCTAGAAGGGACTTATCATAGCAACCATGACCAAATTAGTGTACATGGTGAGTAGGATCATTGGATTCTTGTCTTAGGGACATAAATAGACCAAATCCTTGAGTATAGGTCACCCCTGGTCCTTGGAGTCATTTCATGGGGATTTGATATCAAATTGGTGTAAGTGTCTAATAACCAACCATTGAGAGTTGGTGTTGGAGACATGATAGAACCTAATGATTAGGTTTCCCTATTGGGAATAGGTTGTGTTAACCTAGAAAAAAGTCATTTCTTCACTTGTGATAAGTTTAGAATCACTTTACCTCTTGGTGTTTGAAGATTTGGAGGATACTTAGTCCTTTTAGGGCTTCTAACTGTCCACTCTACATCAAAATCCCTTTTTTTACTTGTTGTACTTAAAGTCCAATAAATAATTTGATTTCTCCTATCATAAAAATTTCAAATTCCTTCCTCATGTCTTCTGCAATGACCTTTTTCAATTGCAAATCCTTTAGGTTGCTTAATGTATACTTCTTCTAGCACACCATTCAGAAAAGAAGATTTTACATCCATTTGATATACCTTAAAACCTTTATAAGAAGCATATGCTAAAAGCATTCTTACACCTTCAAGTCTAGCAACAAGTGGAAAAGTTTCACCATAATCTAGTCCTTCTTCTTGTGCATATCCTTTGCAAACTAGCTTTGCCTTGTTTTTCATCGCTTCTCCTTTCTCAATTATCTTATTCCTAAAAAGCCATTTAGTACCTATATCATTCTTGTCATTAGGTCTGGGTAATAAAGTCAAAGTTTTATTCTTCTCTATTTGATCTAATTCTTCTTTCATATCCATAACCCAATCATCATTCTCCAAAGCATCTTTAACAATTTTAGGTTCTAATTTTGATAGCAGACAAGCGCTTTCTCTTATCTTACTTCTTTTCATCACTCCAACATTTTTATCTCCAATAATTTTATCTTATATATAATTAAGTTTCACATACCTTGGGAGTATCAGTTCTATCCTTTGGTTATTTTCATCATTATTCACTGGTTGTGCACCATTCATAACTTCATTCACTTGTGGTACTATCTCTAACTCGACCGGTTGAACATAAAAAAATATGTCATAGTCTTTCAATTCCTTCTTTCTATCTTCCTCATTTTTCTTAGAAAACTCATCAATACTAACATTTACACTTTCAATCATCTTGTTAGTATGCTTGATCAAGCATTTATAATCTTTTCTTCTAGTAGAATAGCTAAGAAATATTCCTTGATCACTCTCAAAATCAAATTTATCATTTTGATCATCCTTCTTTATGTAACATGTGCTTCCAATTTTTTTGAAGTAATTGACACTAGGAGTATGACCATACAATAGCTCATAAGGTGTTTTTTTGTACCTTTCTTAATTTGTACCTGATTCAAAGTATAAACAATAATACTTATAGCTTCTCTCCAAAAGATTTAAGTCACTCCCTTTTGTATCAAAAGTGTTCTTGCACAATAAATTATGGTTATGTTCCTTCTCTCTACAATTCTATTTTTCTATGGTGTTCTCGGTGATGACATTTGTCTTTTGATTCCATGCTCTTCACAAAATATTGTGAACTCATGTGAGCTAAACTCACCTCTTCTATCAGATCTAAGACACTTGAGTGATTTACCTGTTTCTTTTTCAACTTTTTCTTTATACACCTTGAACATGTAGAATGCATCAAATTTATCTTTCAAAAACATAACAGACATCATTCTTGAGTAATCATCAACAAACAAGATAAAATTATCTCCATAGTAGCTCTTTGTTCTCGTCGGTCCACACAAGTCAGTGTGTACAAGGTCAAGAATGTTCTGAGATGAATAGACTTTACTAGTCAACCTAGATCTAGTTAGCTTTCCCAACTAACACTTCTTACACATAGCATTTTCAGGCTTAGATAAAGTAGGCAAACCTCTAAAACATTGATTCTTAGTGACCTTTACCAGATTATCAAAATTAACATGAAAAAAACTTTTATATCATAGCCAGCAATCTTCAACTTTAGCAAACAAAAAATGTTTGTTAGTAGAGTTCAATCAGAATAGGTTACCTCTAGTCTATTTACTAGTAGCAATCAAATCTCTAGATGTTCCTAAGATCTTGCAAACACCATTACTAAATTCCAATCTAAAACCTTTTTTATTCAACTAAGCAACACTTAACAAGTTATACTTTAATCTACCAGCCCAATAAACATCATCACAATTAGTATTATCATTAAGTTCTATTGAACCTTTACCTCTCACTATACATGGTGAACCATTAACAAATCTAACTATACCACCATCACATTATTTCATTGAAATAAATTTAACTTTGTCATTGGTCATGTAATGTGTACATCCACTATCTATTATCCAATCACCATTATAATTCATGCTTGAAATAAATTCTTTCTCCTCACTATCTCCATCTATACCAGTTGAGGGATCTTCTTTGACTGCAACAAAAACTATCTCTTCCATCTTATTCTTCATTAGTCACTCCATCTTCAGCTAGGTAACATGCTTTCTTTCTCTTGTCTTTGAAGTTCCTGAATTTCTTAAACTTTTTCTTCCTATCATTGCCATGACATCTAGATGAAATATGACCAATTTTATTACATGAAAAGAATTTTAAGGGAATTTTACCTTCGTACTTTCCTTTTCATTTAGTTAATCTTATTGCTAGTAGTGCTACCAACTCTTTGTGTTCTCTCTCCTCATATAAGATGGAATCATAGTCATGATTCCTTTCAGAACTGTTAGAGACTTCTTTTCCTTTCTTTGATGAACCAATGGTTAGGGAAGATTTGAATGCAGACTCTACTCTAGGCATATTGTTATCAAAATTACTTAACTCAAAAGAAGTAATCTCTCCAATCAAATAATCTAGTGTCATATTTGTAGGATTGATAGATCTCAGTTCTTGTATAGCAGAGACTCTAATAGAATACTATGGTAGAAGGGTTCTCAAGATTTTACTTACCACTACATCTTCTTCAAGTTAACCACTAGCTCCTTTGATAGACAAAACAACTTCCTTAAGCTTACTATTGTACTAAGCAATATTTTCTCCTTCTTGCATTCTCATTTCATCATACTTTCCTCTAAGATTTTCTACATTTTCTTTCTGAACATGAACATCACTACCATCCCATATATATTTAGTATTATTCATTTCCTTGATATCTATAAACTCAGCATCACCCAGAGCACTTGAAATTTCTATAATTATAGAGTTATGCTCTATCTTTCTCTTTATTTGTTCAGGATTTAGAATACCATAAGGTTGAACATACTTATTTATTATATTATCCAACACTTTCTCTCCAATACTAGACAGATGCAACCTCATGCTGCTTACCCATGTAGATAAATTTTCCTTATATAACTTATGTGCTTCCTTCTTATACATATTCAGATCATTTTTCTTAAGTTGTTAAGCCTTCAAAATTAGTGACCAAATGCTCTTATACCAATTATTAATATAGGTCTAATTACTAAGAGGGAGAGGTGAATCAGTAATCCACAAATTCACCTAATTTAACTTCTTGAAACTTAATGAACTAAAACATACAACATCAACTAATATAAGTAAACTTTTCAATGCATACATCCACAAGTAATCAATCACACAATGTAAACACCATTTTTATGACATGGAAACCCAATTGGGAAAAAACCACAGTGTGAGATGATACCCACAAAATTTGTACTCTTCTGGAATACGCCCTGTTAGGAGCTTACCATGCTACAGGTTTACAAAACACTGTTAGATGTTACCCTGTTAAGGATTTGCCTAAGACCTGTTAGGATATTTTCCCTATTAGGAGCAGCCTTGTTATGAACTTAATTGTCACCTTGTTAGAGGATTTTACAATAAATATATTTTACGATCTACCCTATTAGGGGATTTCACTGTTACAATGATTAGAAAGAACCAGATAAAATTGATCTATTGAAACTACACTATCTCTACATAATCAATTCATTTTAAGCTCTAAAATACATCATCATATTGTATACTCTTACTTGGCTTGATCACACTTGATTCCTTCACTTTCTCTATCACTGAATCCTTCTGCAATTTCACAACCAGCGTTCAACAAATAACTTCTTCTTCAACTTTCCAATATATAAAATTACATCCATCAACTTACAATAAACCATAGGTTTGAGATATGAATGAGCTAGATCATCTTAGGTAAAATACAATGTATCTATATACTCTTAAAACATTTTCCTCTGACCACGTTGGCTTGCTCATATATTTTACCTTGGTGTTAGAATAACTGAGAAGTGGGGGGGGGGGGGGGAATNGGGGGGGGGGGGGTGAATCAGTGGCCTCAAAAATTAATCCAATAATTCAACCAAATTATTATACCACAAATATAAAACCTTCAGTTATCATTCTGTCCTACAAGATATTTGCCTTTAATCAATCTTAACAATTATATACTCCTCGGTGATCTCTACTATATCTCTTAATTTCTAGACTTTACCAAAATATAGTAAATAAACTCTAGTGATTACCAACCAATACATAATCAATAATGTGTAAAGAAAAATATCAAAGCAATGAAAGAAATACACATTTGACACATGGATTTTTAACGTGGAAACCCTGTTAAGGGAAAAAGTAATTGGGCCCAGTAACCCAAAATTTTCACTCTTTTGAAGGGAGCTCGGTGAAGAGCCAACCCTATTAAAGGTTACAAACACACTGTTAAGTGTGACCTTTTTAGAGGATTTAAAAACATTGGTTAGTTTTTTGACCTTGTGCATTCAATATGCTATCAACAAGTAAAAACCTTTTGATACTCTTTGGGATGTATCTCAATATAAAAAGGATGGTTAAACCCCACTTGGTTAAGAGATTTTATGAATCAATGGTTGTATTGAAACAATGAATGATCTGTTCAATAATACAACTTTAATTTGTAGATTTTCAGATCTATTGTAAGTTCATAATACCTCTTTGATCAATATGCTCTTCAATTCCTTTGCTCCCCTTCTTTTTGCTCCGTGAATGTTGTTGCTTCTTTGTTGCTCGATGTCTACAGAATTTCTTAGCTCTGTTCTTCAGCTTGTATGATCAGGTCTGCATGAAGACTTCAATCTTCACCAGAATATACTCAACATTCCTCTTTTTATAATTAATTACTTGTCTCTTTATATAGACATGATTTAGCCATTCAATCTTTTTGTTTTCTTCATTGATCACTTTTTTATCTATAAATCTCACCATGCTTGCTTTAGTTTTATTTCATAATTCCATCCTTGTTTTCTGGAATAAAACATGTTTTAAATCTCATTCTTATCTTTAGCTTTTAATTGATCAATAGAAATAAAGTAAACAATCAGTTAACTCTAAATATAGCTCTGCCAGCTAAGTTGTTTTGTTATTTTCTAACTTCGGTTCCTGTTGGTCAATAGTTTAGTTGTGCTCAGTGACTATTCCAGATAGCTCAGGCATCAACTTCAATTTTGTTTGGTGACAACTGCAGTTAGCTTGGGAGTGCTTGCTCGAGTCTCACTTGCTCGAGTAACACTGTCCGTCGGGAAACACTGTGAACTTCTGTGCTTGGGGTTCATTGTCTGTCGGGGTAAACTGTCACTCGGTGTATGTGGTTACCGATGATAAAAAAAATTTCTCTTTAGATCTCCAAGTGTTGTGACAATATGTTCATGAGTAAACATAATATATTAGGTTGACATAAATGAAAATACAATACATTAACTGATTTAATGTCTTGCATTTACTTTCTGCAACTCGGTGATCATCAACTTTGTCATCTTCAAACATTCAATCAGTTATAGTTCATCAATCTCTCCCTTTGGCATTGATGGCAACATACTTTCAAAATAATATGAAATATGCTATATAATACCAAACTTATTGTTCTATAACCAATTCAAATATCTAGCTCTCGGTAAGCTCTTCTAGCTTAGATTTGATTCTTGCAGAGTGCTTGTCTTCATTTCCTTCAATGGATAGGTGTAGAAATTTTGTCTCTCCCTTTGTTGTAGAATATTTTCTCCCTTTTATGGATAGATATACAGTGTCAATGATTTTCCAATTCTCTCCCTTGGATGGATGGTTATTTATCTTAATTTTCCTTCTCCCTTTGTAGACTCATCTTCTTTCTCTAATTTTTCTTTTCTCTTTGACTTTTCTTCTCCTTGATGGATAGATCTCTCCCTTTTGACAATTCTCTCTCCCTTTGGCTATCTCCCTCCCGTATTTTATTTAGAGTATCTCTCTCCCTTTGACAACAATACAAAACACAAATATGTCCTCTAATTCTTCTATCCATCAACATTATAGTTCTATAGTAGCCAACATTGTCTCTGGTGTTCAGTGTAGATAAGTACCTTTCTGTACTGATATGTCATTGCAGTCCATTTCTTATCTTGCATCAACATGATAGATCATCTGATAATATATAGGCTAATTCAGCCTCCTATTCATCTTAGTGACTTGTAGACAAGGGTTCGACCCCTAGTCTATTCCTTAGGTACTCAAATATATCTTTTAGCAATGGCTTTGTGAATATATCTGCTAATTGTTCTTTAGATTGTACATATTCTAGTATGACCTCTTTCTCTTGAACTTGTTCCATTAAGTAATGATACTTAATAGCAATGTGCTTTGTCTTACCATGCATTACAGTTTTTTTTGAAATGTTTATTGCACTAGTATTATCACAATAGATAATCACTAGTTCAAGAATGTTCATATTCATACCTTTCAATAATTTATTGATCCATGCAATGTTAGAGAAATTTGTAGCAACAACCACATATTCTACTTCTGCACTTGATTATGAGATGCATCCTTACTTTTTACTTATCCCTGTGACAAGTTTGTCACCCATAAAGAATGCTCCTCATGTTGTGCTCTTTCTATCATCTATGTTTCCAGCCCAATCAACATTAGTATAGACTTGTAGCTCAAATTTGACTTCTTTATTATACCATAGACCATAGTCTTTGGTATTATTTAGATATCTCATAATTCTTTTGATAGAAGTTATGTGTGATTCCTTGGGATTAGCAGAGAATCTTACAACTATACCAACTACATATTCTATATCTAGTCTAGTATGTACAACATACATTAGATTTCCAATCATAGATCTGTATAAGATCTGATTTACCTCGGTTGTCTTGTCTTCCTTTGTCAGTTTGCATCCGATCTCCATCAGTGTTCCAACTAGTTTGGAGTCATCCATCTTGAATATCTTCAGTACTTCTTTGATGTATTTGGATTGTGTGATGTAGATCTCTGCATCCTGTTGTAGAATTTGTATACCAAGAAATAATTTGATCTCTCTAAACATTGACACATCAAGATATTTTCTCATTTCATCAACAAATGACTTTCATAGTATATCATTCCCTCCAAATATGATATCATTAACAAATATTTCAGCAATCAAAACTTTATTATCAGTTCTCCTTTCAAATATAGATTATTGTTATCACTTGTTCTTACAAATCCAATACTAAAGAGATAAGAGTGAAGTCTTTCATACCATGCTCTTGGTGGTTTTCTCAATCCATACAAGGCTTTGTGTAGTCTACAAACCATTTTACTCTTGTTAGGATCAACAAACCCTTCAGGTTGTTCAATGTATACCTCCTCTTCTAGTATTCCATTCAAAAATGTAGATTTTACATCCATTTGGTATACTTTGAATCCTTTGAAAGAAGCATAAGTAAGTAGAATCCTTACCCCTTCTAGTCTGGAAATGGGTGTAAAGGTTTCTCCATAGTCAATACCTTCTTCTTGTGCATACCTTTTGCATACCAATATTTCTTTGTTCCTTGTGACTTCTCCATTCTCATTCAGTTTGTTTATGAATATCTATTTGGTACCAATGACATTTTTGTCACTCAGTCTAGGTACTAATGTCCATGTCTTGTTCTTCTCAATCTTCTCAATCTCTTGATTCATTGCATTAACCCATTCCTGATTCTCAAGTGCAGCATTAACAAATTTGGGCTCAAAATCACAAATTAGACATCTAGTGTTGAGAGACTTACTTCTTTTTCTCATTCGAGCTCTTTTGTCTCCTATGATTTGGTCCTATGGATGGTTTCTTCTGACATACTTATCAAGTATAGGTTTGGATATATGTTCCTCATTCTAGTCATCACTTTTACCTTCATCTTTCTCTTCATCACTTGCTTCACCATTGTGAGCATTTTCCTAATTTTTGGTATTTGCATCCTGACGCTCGGGTGCATTGTTCTGACGCTCGGTAGCATTACACTATTTCTCAGGAAGAGTGTTAGGTTCATTAGTGTAGACAAATCTGTTTTAATCTTCTGATTCCTTTCTTCTTTCCCCATCATTTTTCTAAGCAAATTCATCCACTTTGACATTTACACTTTCAATGATTTTGTTAGAAGATTTGTTAAGACATTTATAAGCTTTTCTTTTGGTAAAATAACCTAGAAATATTCCTTCATCACTTTTGGAGTCAAGCTTTCCATTTCTTTCATCTTTCAATATATAAAATTAACTTACATTTTTTGTGTGTCCATACCATAGCTCATAAAGTGTCTTATTGGTGTCTTTATCTAATTGAATTATGTTTAATGTATAGACAAAATTACTTACAACTTCTCTCCAGAATGTTTGTGTGATGCCTTTCTCAATCATTAGTGTTTTGTCGCAATCAACAATTGATTTGTTCTATCTTTCAGCAAACCCATTTTGTTGTGGTGTTCTCAGTGTAGAAACTTGTCTTGTAATTCCATGCTTATTACAAAATTTAGTGAATTCATTAGAAATAAATTTTCCTCCTCTATTTGATCTTAAGCATTTCAATTATTTTCCTCTTTGCTTTTCAACTATAGTTTTATACCATATGAACATCTTAAATGCTTCTGTTTTCTCTTTTAAGAACATGAAAGTCATCATCCTATAATATTCATCAACAAGTAGAATGAATTAATTGTCACCATAATAGCTACTTGTTCTCATTGGTCCACATAAGTCACTATGGACTAACTCTAGAATAGGATTAGATGTGTAGGTTTTTCTCTTGAAAGTAGACTTTGTCATTTTACCTTTTTGACAATTCTTGCACATGACATGGTCGGGTTTTAACATGCTCGGTAAGCCTCTTACTTTTCTTTTCTTTCTTATCCTAACAATGTTGTCAAAGTTCACATGACATAAAATTTTATGCCACAACCAAATGTCTTCATTTATAGCCAATAAACAAGTGGTCTCAATATTATCAAGATAGAATAGGTTACCTTTTGTTTGTTCACCAGTACTAATCAAGCTTCATGTTCCATTATAGATCTTTGCCTTTTTGTTCTAAAATGAAACTCGGTGACCTATGTTATTCAGCTATGAAACACTCAATAGATTATAGATAATTCCCTTCACCCAATATGCATTTTCACATCTTATCAGATTATTCAACATGATGGTTCCTTTACCTTCAACCGAACAAGGTGAGTCATTACCCATCCTAATTGATCCACCATTATAATATTAAAAAGTTCCAAACTTTTCCTTATCTCCTGTCATGTGGTGAATACAACCACTATTAATAAGCCAGACATCATTTTTACTAACCTTAGATATGAGTGCAGTTTCTACATACCTTTCTTCTTCATCTGAGTCATCCTTCATAGCAACAAATACTGTCTCAATATCTTCATCATAATTGGTGTCAGTATTTTCAGCTTTGTTCTCAACCAGGTAACAAGCCTTCTTGCCTTTGTCCTTTTAGTCTCAGTTATCTCTTCTATCAAAGTGTCGATTGCTTCGGTAATCTTAGTCATCACTTCTGTCAAACTTCTTTTCATAAGATCTTTCATTGTTTCTTTCATATTTCCTCTTTTTAGGGCATCTAGTAGAAAAATGTCCAATTTATTTGCAATTAAAACATACCAAGGATAATTTACCTTTGTATATACCTTTGCCTCTTTGCAATCTTCTAGCCATTAGTGCTTCAATTTCATCAAGTTTGTGTTCATCACTATCACTTTCACTATCATTTCTCATAGTGTGTTTATGACTTGATTTACTTATTTTCAGAGAAGATTTGAATGCAGACTCAATAGTTGGTAAGACACTGTTGTCAAATTTATTCATCTCAAATGAAATAATTCTACCAATCAAACTATCTAGAGTAACATTAATATTTTCTACTACTCTCATTTCTTGAATTGCAGATACTCTAATAGCATAAACAAGCAGTAAGGCTCTCAGGATTTTACTTACAACTATTTATTCCTCAAGTATGCCTCCTACTCCTTAGATAGCATTAACAACCTCTTTGATTTTGCCACTGTATTGAGTGATGTTTTCTCCTTCTTTCATTCTAAGGTTATCAAACTTTCCTCTTAGGCTTTCAGCTTTTGCCCTCAACACATTTTTGTCTCCTCCATGTACTAGCATGAGATTGTCCCACATTTTCTTTGCAGTGGTGCATGATTTGACATCTTCAAATTCAGTGTTGGAGAGTGAAGAAGCAAGTTCTATCATCATAGAATTGTGTTCATGTTTCTATCTCAATTGATCAAGTGTTGGAGGTCCAGTGGGTTGAGTAAATTCAGAATCCAAGTACTATGTGACATCATTTCCAATACCTGATAGATGGAGTCTTATCCTGCTCTACCATGATGCAAAGTTGTTCTTGTTCAACTTAGGCACATCCCTCTTACTCATCTTGTGATCTTTAGCTTAGGTCTTTAAACCTTCCTTCTAAGCACCAAAGATCTGATACCAATTGTTAGAATAACTGAGAAGAGGGGGGGTGAATTAGTGGCATAAAAAATTAATCCAATAATTCAACCAAATGATTATACCACAAATATAAAACCTCCAGTTATCATTAATTCCTACAAGATGTATTCCTTTAATCAATATTAACAATTATATATTGCTCATTGATCTCTACTATATCTCTTATCTAAACCTTACCAAAATGCAGTAAATAAACTCTAGTGATTACCGACCAATCCATAATCAATAATGTGTAAAGAAAAACATCAAAGAAATGAAATAAATACACATTTGACACATGGAATTTTAATGTGGAAACCTTCTTAAGGGAAAAACCACTTGGGCCCATTAACCCAAAATTTTTACTCTTCTGAAGTGAGGTCAGTGAAGAGCCAACCCTGTTAAAGGTTATAAACACACTGTTAAGTGCGACCTTGTTAGAGGATTTAAAACCATTGGTTAGTATTTTGACTTTGTGCATTCATTATGTTGTCAACAAGTAAAAACATTTTGATACTCCTTGGGATGTATCTCAATATAAAAAGGATGGTTAAATCCCACTCAGTTAAGAGATTTTTTGAATCAATGTTTATACTGAAATAGTGAATGATTTGTTCAATAATACAAATTTACTTTGCATATTTTTAGATCTATCGTAAGTTCATAATACCTCTTTGATCAATATTCTCTTCAATTCCTTTGCTTCCCTTCTTCTTTCTCGATGAATGTTGTTTCTCGGTGTCTATAGAATTTCTTAGCTCTGTTCTTCATCTTGTATGATCAAGTCTGCATGAAGACTTCAATCTTCACCAGAATTTACTGAGCATTCCTCTTTTCATAATGAATTACTTGTCTCTTTATATAGACATTATTTATCCATTCAATCTTCTTGTTTTCTTTTTTGATCACTTCTTGATCCATAAAGCTCACCATGCTTGCTTTAGTTTTATTCCGTACATCTCTCCTTGTTTTCTAGAATAAAACATGCTTTAAATCTCCTTCTTTTCTTTAGCTTTTAACTCATTGATAGAAATAAATTAAATAATTAGTTAACTCTAAATATAGCTCTGTCAGCTAAGTTGTATTGTCATTTTCTAACTTTAGTTCCCGTTGATCAATACTTCAGTTGTGCTCGGTGACTACTGCAGATAGCTCGGGCATCAACTTCAGTTTTGTTTGGTGACAATTGTAGTTAGCTTGGTAATTCTTTCTCGTGTCTCACTTTCTTGGGTAACACTATATGTTGGGCAACAATATGAAATTTTGTGCTTGGGGTTCACTGTCCATTAGGGTTTACTGTCACTCAGGTTCTCATCAGATTCAATGTTAGTATTTTTAGCTTTGTTCTCAACCAGGTAACAAGCCTTCTTGCCTTTATCCTTGTAGTATTGTTTATCTCTTCTGTCAGAGTGTTGGTTTCTTTGGTAATCTCATTCATCACTTTTGTCAAACTTCTTTTCATAAGATCTTTCATTATTTCTTTCATATTTTCTCTTGTTAGGGCATCTAGTAGCAAAATGTCTGATTTCTTTGCAATTAAAACATACCAAGGGTAATTTACCTTTGTATCTACCTTTACCTCTTTGCAATATTCTAGCCATTAGTACTTAAATTTCATCAAGTTCTTTTTCATCACTATCACTTTCACTATCATTTCTCATAGTGTGTTTATGACTTGATTTACTTATTTTTTAGAGAAGATTTAAATCCAGACTCAATAGTTGGTAAGACATTGTTGTCATAGTTATTCATCTCAAATGAAATAATTCCACCAATCAAACTATCTAGAGTAACATTATTATTTGCTACTTCTCTCATTTCTTGAATTGTAGATACTCTAATAGCATAAACATGAAGTAAGGTTCTCATAATTTTACCTACAACTGTTTCTTCCTCAAGTACTCCTCCTACTCCTCAGACAACATTAACAACCTCTTTGATTTTTCCACTATATGGAGTGATGTTTTCTCCTTTCATTCTAAGGTCATTAAACTTTCCTCTTAGGCTTTCATCTTTTTCCCTTAGTACATTTTTGTCTCCTCCATGTACTAGCATGAGTTTGTACCACATTTTATTTTCACTGGTGCATGATTTGACATCTTCAAATTCAACATCAGAGAGTGAAGAAGCAAGTTCTATCATCATATAATTGTGTTCATGTTTCTCTCTCAAGTGATCATGTTTTGGAGGTCCAGTGGGTAGAGTAAATTCAGTATCCAAGTACTGTGTGATATCATTTCCAATACCTGATAGATGGAGTCGTATCCTACTTTTCCATGATGCAAAGTTTTCCTTGTTAAACTTAGAAACATCCCTCTTAATAATCTTGGGATCTTTAGCTTAGGTCTTTAAACCTTCCTTCTAAGCATCAAAGCTCTGATACCAATTGTTAGGATAACTGAGAAGGGGGGGTGAATTAGTGGTCTCAAAAATTAATCCAATAATTCAACCAAACAATTATACCACAAATATAAAACCTTTAGTTATCATTCAGTCCTACAATATGTATGCCTTTAATCAATCTTAACAATTATATACTACTCAGTGATCTCTACTTTATCTCTTTTCTAGACTTTACCGAAATACAGTGAATAAACTCTAGTGATTACCGACCAATCCAAAATCAATAATGTGTAAAGAAAAACATTAAAGAAATGAAAGAAATACACATTTGACACATGGATTTTTAATGTGGAAACCCTGTTAAGGGAAAAACCACTTGGGCTCGGTAACCCAAAATTTTCACTCTTGTAAACTGAGCTCGGTGAAGAGCCAAACCCCGTTAAAGGTTACAAACACACTGTTAAGTGCAACCTTTTTAGAGGATTTAAAACCATTGGTTATTCTTTTGACCTTTTGCATTCACTATGTTGTCAACAAGTAATAACCTTTTGATACTCCTTGGGATGTATCTCAATATAAAAAGGATGGTTAAATCCTACTCGGTTAAGAGATTTTATGAATCAATGGTTATATTGAAATAATGAATGATCTGTTCAATAATACAACTTTACTTTGCATATTTTCAAATCTATTGTAAGTTCATAATACCTCTCTAATAAATATTCTCTTCAATTCCTTTGCTCCCCTTCTTTCTTCTCGGTGAATGTTGTTGCTTCTCTATTGCTCGGTGTCTGCAGAATTTCTTATCTCTGTTCTTCAGCTTGTATGATTAGGTCTGCATGAAGACTTCAATATTCACCAGAATATACTTAGAATTCCTCTTTTCATAATGAATTACTTGTCTCCTTATATAGACATGATTTATCCATTTAATCTTATTTTTTTCTTTGTTGATCACTTCTTGATTTGTAAAGCTCACCATACTTGCTTTAGTTTTATTCCGTAAATCTCTCCTTGTTTTCTAAAATAAAACATGCTTTAAATCTCCTTCTTATCTTTATATTTTAACCAATCGATATAAATAAAGTAAACAATCAGTTAGCTCTAAATATAGCTTTGTCAGCTAAGTTGTTTTGTCATTTTCTAACTTCAGTTCCCATCGGTCAATACTTCAATTCTTCCCGGTGACTACTATAGATAGCTCAAGAATCAACTTCAATTCTATTTAGTGACAAGTGTAGTTAGCTTGGTAATGCTTACTCGAGTCTCACTTGCTTGGGTAACACTATTCCTTGGAAACACTATGAACTTATGTGCTTGGGGTTTACTATCACTCAGTGTATGTGGTTATCGATGACAAAAAAATTGTCTCTTTAGGTCTCCAAGTATTGTGACATGTTCATGAGTAAACATAACATATTAGGTTGACACAAATGACAATACAATACATTAACTGGTTTAATGTCTTGCATTTACTTTATGCAGCTATGTGATCATCAACTTTGTCATCTTAAAACATTCAATTAGTTATAGTTCATCACTTGGTAGTTGAGTCATTTTCAAAAACTCATTTGACCAAAATAAACTTCTTCAAGAATCTACCTCAAACGTATACCTCGATCAATGTGATGTCAAGTGAGTCCCAAAAATTATAGAACTAACTTTCTACTTTACAAAAATCATCACCGGTCAATTAAACTAGTTTCACTGATCAACATTATGAGTCACCCTCACAACCATAGTATCTTGACATTGATCAAAATCATATCCTATGACCGCTCCATAAAATACATAACCAATTTTTGATAACAATCAAATCACTTACAATCTATCACTGATTATTTTAGCAGATACCCAGTTTGAGTCCATTCAAACATAACCAACTTAATTCTCCATATCAAGAGTCATGATAAAAAATTTAACATCAACATGCATGGCATAACCTTCCATTAGAATAAAAACTTTAGAAACATTCTATAACTCATGATTCACTTACACAATACAGGTAACATACTAAAAACACTAAGTCAATTAGTTGACATCAATGACAACCAAATAACTTATTCACATGTCATCAAATCTATACCAATATTAATCAATGCATCACTTAACATCACTACATCAGTTATGCTAACACTACCATGGTCCCTTTAATTCTTCCTCCTAAATAAGAAAAGGATTTGATGGTGATTGACCTTGAACCAAACCTAAATTCTAGCAAAACCAAGCGCAAATATCATGCTCATGATTGTCGCCATAAACGTTAAGTTAGATACCTTCAACATGCTTCCCAAAACAATAATTCACCCAAAATACCTATTGATTCTTTGATTCCCTTTGATCAACCCATTCTTGAACCAAAGTTAATTAAACAAACATGGTAATTCTATTCATATCTTGTATTCTAATATTGTTAATTTGGATGAAGAATATACTCTTTATGATGATGCTTTTTTTTTCCTAATGCAACTAACAATTATAATCATGCCAGTGATTCTGATAACATGTATGAGATTATTGATGTTAATCATGATTTACCAGCTATGTTTTCACAACAATTATCTCTTAAGCCCAGTGACAATTAAAGTGACCCATCTTCACAGTGTGGTCCTTGTTCGGAACAAGATAATTTTCCATCTATCATACTTGATGTTTCTCCTCTTGTATTTCTGACCTACCCTAAATAGTACATATTTATATGGTGGGTAGGTGATACACTTGACTATCTCCTCTTGTTTGTTGAATTTTGTATGTTTTATTTTTGTAATGTGCTTCCCCATGATGTGTTGTTTGTTATGTGTTTTATTTAGATTTCTTTAAATGACCCTTGTTGCTCAGTTGGTGCAAGGTGAAAAAGAAATCAAAATATCGTAAACATTCTTCTATATGTATCTCACTTCTTCTATATTTTGTTACATGTTATGTGGTGTATGTGCCATTGTTCATAAATGTGCCTTTGTGTTGTCTGATTGGGGATGATGAAAAATGGTAGCTATCTATTCTTTTTGGTCTTCGTGATGTCGTCCCATAAAGACTCTTCTTCGTAACTCTTACATGACATTCTTCCATTGTGTTTTGTAGTTCTTCTACCTTTGGTTAATTATTGCATTTCATTTTGATATAATATTTCATGTATTATCATATGATCATACTGACCCCATAGTTAGTAGATCTCTTTCGTGCTCTCTTTTGTCATGTGTTCATTTCCCTTTATTTTTCCTTTCTTGGGGGAATCTCATAGAATTTTTTATTATTTTGGATTCATGCATGCTCTGTTAAATCCATTTCTCCCATTGAGGCATTTTCAATCTCTTTAATGTGGGGGCATACACTTTGCTCTATGTTTCACATTTTGCACACACTTGCACAATGATTCGATGCAATATCTCTTGTGGACTTTTGAATGAAAACAAGGTTTTTCTAAAGGAATGATCCCCCTTATTTGATCCATAAGGATACAATGCTTTCCTTAGGCTTGATCACCTTTCTTGATCCCTATGGAGATAAATGCTTTCCTTAGGCCTAATCATTCTCTTGTCGGATCCCTTAATGGAGACAATGCTTTCCTTAAGGACTGGCAAATTTTTATGGATTGACTAGCATAACACTGCTTGCTAGACCTTCAATGTCATCTTTTGTAGTGTTTTATCTTTGTGTTATCCATAGTAAGGAAATCCATTACTAGTAAAGTGATCGTGTTTCTTTCTCTTTCCTTCTTTCTCTCTTTCGAGCAATGCATCTCTTATCTTGGTTTTGGATTTGATGAATACTTGAGTCACTTGGGGCTTGATGTTTCTTTGTCTCATTGAAATTGATAAATTGTTCTTATGCGTTGATCTACTTTATCATGAGCATGAGATTATCTCATGCTCTCACTAAAGTGGAGGCTAAATGTATAGTCCTAAAATTTGGCATCCATAATTGGATGTTTTAGGACCCATTAGACCCCATTTTGGTGATTTTGAGGTCTGAATGACCATTATGCTTTATCCATGTGACCTAATTCTCCTTTTCCTGCACCTATTCACTATCCCTGATGTCCTAATAAAATTTGAGCTTATTTTTCCTAGGACAGGTCGCCAAACTTGACTTGTCCCTGGTCTTTTGGGCCCAAATTTTGCCCGGAGCCCAACATCAAGGTCTTCTCCTGAGGTTTTCAATTGTGGTTATCTTGGATCAAATTTAAATCTTGAATGGAGGGAGAAAAGTATAAAAGGACCTCTTATCTACTCATTTTACATAAGACAACAAAGTGCAAGCTAACATAATCAAGTGCAATCTATCCATCAAGATTTCAAGAAATCAAGTTGTGCAATTAAGGATTTGGGATTCAAGATTTGAAGTTAAGCATCCAATTCAAGATCTCCAAGTCTCCATTTCTTCAAGATTCATCAATTAAAGGAAAGTATTCTCCAATCAATGCAATTTTCTCTACTGTGATGTCCAAGTAGAGGAATTCTCAACCAAGCAAGAAGATTTATTCATCCTTTCTTCATCACATGTGGTTATCAATCATATCTACATTCTTGATCTACGAGTGGAAATCATAGATATATGTATTTTTAGGGAATCCTTATTTCTACATCACATTCCAATGTCAACTCTTTAGATTCCAAGTACATTCAAACATCTTCATAAATTTGAGTTATTTTTGCATTCTTTCATGAGGGTTTATAAATGGTAAATCAAAAATTTGCCTTTTACATTATTTCCTTTATGAAATTTCTATCATATTTCAAGGTTGATTACTAAATAGGGGTTTGAACAAGAAAAACCCCTCTTCCCAACCTTTTCCCCCATTTTATGTGTGTAGGAATAGGTTACAAATTTGTCATAACTTTTATGGCTAGTACAAGTATAGTTGTAGATTCCATGAAAGTTTCATCTGAAAATGTTGGTAACACATCACCAAAGTCAACATGTCCTAGCTACAAGTTGAGTTTCAACTTGTTCTTGCCATTTTCAGCTAAAATTTTCTGAGCAGGTGCATTTTGTCTTCTGATTTCTGATTATGTCAGTTTCAACTCTATATTAGTTTGTATCAATCATTTTTATCATCTTTTTAGAGACTTTTCTGGAAGATCTACTTAGTCACTTAATCAATCCCATTTCATTTCATTACATCTTTAGTGAAGGATAGATCCATATTTTCAATTAGAGCTTGACATCACCTCTTGAGCCAATTTTGGATACTCTTCCTTCCTAATGTGTAATCAATGAAATGGGGAAGTAATTCACTTAGTATATATTATGTTGCATTACTCATTGCCCCATTTCCTATTTGTTAGTGAATGGATTTTTCATCTTAAAAATATCTCATCAGCAAGACCCTATCACCCTTTACACAAAGACAGAAAAGGTTCACAACAGTTGGGTAGGTTCAATAGTTCACCTCCCTATGAATTTTTTGAGGTACAACTCCCTCATTTGATTTCCAATGAATCAACTAATATTAAACTATGAAATTGATTTTAACCAGAAATAATGAAGGCTACACACCTTATTCTTAGAAAGGGGCTAAAAAAAATTAAGTTCAACGGAAAATAGTAAAAATGAGGAAAGATCTAAGCTGCTCACATTTTCATGAATAAATATTATCAAAGATTTATACAGTAGCAAATGAATTTATCACAACAATGTACTTCAAGCTAGCAAGATAGCACAAGAAAAAAAGTGAACATTCACAAAGAAATATTCCTTTCTACCATCCAAATAACATAGATTCATATTACTCCCTTAAACTAGCCTATATTATCTCTATTCAAAGTTCAATACAAAAACTATCTTAACAACATTCACCAAAAATTGATCAGTTCAGATGCTACCCAAAAAGAATTCACCAAAAACTACTTTTTAGTCTCTCTTTTTTCTTGCTTCCTTTTTCTAACCTCTGCTCTATCTTAGAGTTCCATACTTATAGTTTCAAATTTTCGAGGGGGGTCTCCCTAAAAACTTGACCCTCCGGTAGTTAATGGTAATAGTTACTACAACTAAGTAATTAAAAAGGAGACACATGTCTCATATGTTCAAACAACATAAGAGGAAAATAAAAGAAACCACGACTAAGTGGATGAAATGCACTCAGGCTCTTCCATTTTCTCCTCCTCGCTGGTGGGACCACGTGCCAACTTCCAATAGCAAAAGGTGCCCACAAATTCTCGCAAAGCATTAGAAATAGGATTCTTGAAGCTCGTGATCTTATTTCTCCATATGTCTTTATTCTATTTCATCTTTGTGACCTGTTCAGCATAACTTGGGAGGTGATCTATACACAAGGCTAACATAGCTTCTATCTGGGTAACTTTAGTGAAATCCACCTTGTGGGGTTCATTCCTTCTTTCCTAATATAAGTGAACTTATCAGGAGCTTCCTTGAATTTAGCAAGAGATTGAGTTGGGGAAAATTTGAGAAGGATTTATTATGTATTTTAAAGATACACATTATATTCTCCTCGGTGACTGCAAGCAAAATTGTCCTATCATTTTTGATAATGCACTTAGTCTTGGTATCATAATGATTTATAAACTCCTGTATAAGTTCAGGACTTATAGTGATAGGAGGAAAAGCGGCGTCCATTAACAAACCACTATTAACAATTTCAGTCACACCGGACTCATCTAATTCATTCACAATTCTATCAGGAATGAACTCAAGATCTACCCTTCTCAAATTTGTATCTATAAATACACGTCCCTTGAAATTCATAATTTTACCATTACCAAAGAAATAAAGAGATGATTTCATACTTCGCTGAGACCAAAGTGATCACAAACACCTAGATTCTATACAATAGAAAGCTTACTAATTAAAAAAACCAAGTGAAATGGAAAATTACCTTGAATTGACAGAAAAAAAACCAAGAAACTCCTTGAACCTCCTGGAATTCACCTCCACTGCAAGTAATTGAATAATTTTTAAACTTACCCTTTTCCAGAAAAGGCCTTTAAATGATGAAGTGCGTTCAGAAAAAAATTTGAGATAGATTTAAAAAGATTTGCATGTAATGAATACAACTTGATTTGATAGCCTATGGTAAGTTTAATTAATAATGGTCTTTTTAGTTTTCATAAACCTTATTACATCATAATAAATTCCACACATGACAACCATTTTTTATACCTTATATTTCCTGTCTTGTATTTTCTTGTTTAACTTTAACATTTAATTACTTTGTACATGACGTATCCAGAGAAATTGTATTTTGATTCGGTGCCACCTCAACCATACCGTACCCCATATCAAAGATTAATTTTTCAGTCATTATGAATCTTACTTAGCTAATGAAATATGTTGCTATGTGTCAGCTGTTGCGACCTTCCACTAGCTCATTATGGAATGCAAAAATAATTGAACCATTTTGAACCAAGGTTGAAATTGGTTAGGAAGGTTCAAAGTGGTTCATAAGGTTCAAAGTGGCTCATAAGGTTTTGGACATAAAAGACTTTGACTAACTTGAACCTGACTTAAGACTCAAATTTGACAACACAAACGAACCTTACCACAATGACCTTAAAGGAGATAATTAATCAACCAAAGACCCAAAACCTAAGAATTTGAAATTTGAACAAAAGTTCAAGATTGAATTTGAGACACAAACACTAGGTGACTCTGAATAGTTGCATGACTAACATTGGCTCTGTCTAGGGACTGGTTTTCTTGAAAACATAGAGAACCTTGAATTTCTAGTTTCACAGCCCTTGGGACAAGGGGAAGTATAAAAGGAAACCCTAAAAGAAAACAAAAATGAGACAAGGAAACAAAAATAAAAAATGAAGAAACTGACAAAGCAAAAAAAAAAGAAAGAACACAACTATGTACATACTAAGGACTAGGCAAATTAGAACTTTTATAACTTGAGGTCCTGTCCATTGTAAGTAAAAGGCAAGGTCGTGCCATCAGGATAAGCTAAACTGAAAGCATTTGCACCCACTTCTTTCTTAATTCTGAAAGGACCTTTCCAGAATGTTTCAAATTTTTCATGATCCCCTTTTGGCTCCCTACGTTTGTCCTGTTGGTTTATTTTTGTGTTGCAATAGAAACAACAATAACCTCTTCCTTTTATGATTGTTTTATAGAGGAGTCACCTCCAAATGTTTGTTCATACAAGAAAAGGACCAACTAACAAGCACTCTCTTAATACTTCTACTCTTTAGGTCCCGCTACACCAAGGGGGGATACCCTGTTATACCTATTGATATATCCAATCTGGTACTATCAACCAGTAATCTCACAATGACTCAACATGACCGGGAGATACTAGATAATTGGCTAATTATCCATTGAACATCAACCTTGAAATGGAGCATGAGATAGAAATTATAGCAAACTTATACAAATGAAGATTTAATGGATTTTAAATGTTTTCTCTTAGGAAAACACAGTCAATGTGCAACTAGATATGCAATAAAATAAAACTTATCAGCTTCAAATCAGTGCTTTATCCATTGGGCTATATTTTGACTAAGACACAATATACTAAAATTAATGCTCACCAAAGATTTCAAATCATAATACAACCATCCCAAAACCCCTACTACTAATAGAATCCTTTCAACATGTCAGATGAATCTATGCATAAATCATAGCCTAATTTAATTTGATCCTAGATCAAAACTCTCAAATAAGTACATAAACATAGAGAAGACTATGCTAATGAATTAGAAAATTCATAACTCATATGACACATAACACAGAAGAGATTTGAACCTGGATCTTTGTATTAAATTCAAAAAATCTTATTTCAGTATACAAAAGTACTCAGAGATAGCCTCTTCAATAACCTGCTAAAGATCTCTCAACTTTATTTTTGACTTCTTACACTATCTAGTACAATTTATGTTATATTTCCCCTTCTGACTAAAAAATTTACAAATGGTTTACAATACAAATTTTCCAACCCTTTCCAATGATCTTGGGAATCCTTTTATAGATTAGGATTGCAACAAACTTTGGATCAATTGGAATAAGGATAAAATTAATGACTCACTAAAAAGAAAAAATAGCTAATGGAGTGATAACCACTCTTGTTACAATAGATATTCAACAAATTTTGTCTTTTGACTGCTTTGTACTTGCAACTACTTCAAAGTTGCTCAGTGTGATCCATCTGGAATCTATTGTCTTTGATGTTGGTGATTTACTTTCAACTATATCAACCAACTTGTCAGGCTTCTTCATCCACCTGCATGTTGCCACCTTCACCTCGATCAACTATTGTGTACTTGTTTCTCCAAGAAGTGTACACCTAATCACCTGGCCAGTTGAAGTTGAGGACCTCATCTTTTCTATTGTTAATTTCCTTCCAGGTGGTATATGCCTTCTCAATCTCATCTAACCAAAATGCAAAAAATACTTTGGCCTTGCCAACTATCGCAATTGTTTGAACAAATAGCAATGTACTCTCTAATGTAATTATGCTATTGGTCCTTGTTTCCAAAGCTTCATTCATCTATCAATGCCATAGCACCTCATCTTTGATATTTCCATTTTTCTTGAAGAGCTTTGGGAACATCCCATAAGGGTCCTTTGAATATTCCTTTTTTAGGGCCATTACCTTTCTAATGATGATGCTCCTCCTTATGTCTATGTCCATGATCAGTTTGACACATTTATGAGCTCCATTCAAGACTATGTCAACATCATTCTCCTTCTTGCAAGTGGTGTGGAATAATTTCAACTCTCCTCCCTTCCCTTTCCACTTATCCACCAATTGGTCTAATTGGTCCTTGTCTGCATTGTACTCATTCAATATGCTAATAATTTTCTTACCTTGTGCATAGATGGTTGTAGGCACCAATTCATGTGTACAATGAATAAGGGTGTTGTGTATCTTATCTCCATAAATTTTATTAACCCATGCCTTTGCTTCTCTGAAGGTTGTAGACTATTCCACCCATTATTTCTTTTGTCTTTGTAGCTCTTCTCTTTCAGCTATCAGTCTAGATTTTTCTTGCTCAACCTCCTCTAATGTGGTAAAAGTTGATGGTGCAGGGGAAGGAGGATAAGTGATAATAGGAATAGATTGTTAGGAATAAGGTGTCTCAACCTTGGATAATTCCTATTCTTATTATTTGTTTTGTAAAATATATTTCTTGCAAATAATGTAATTAAGTGTGAGTGTACATGTCTAGTTGGCATGTTGATGTGTCAGCATCTTGAATTGTGTGTAAGGAGATCATGGCTGAAATAGTTATGACAGATTCCTATGACACGTAAGAGCTATTTCTAGAAGATTCAATGATGGGTGAAGACATGCAAGTCATGTGGCAACTGATAAAGTTGAATACTGAACACTATGCTGCAATCGTGAATTTTTAGGTTCCTATTTTCTTGGAGAATAGTAAAACTCTAATACGACTATCTTTGGAAGTTGCCCTAAAAAGGAAAGTGCATGATATAAGCATTTTCTAGGGTTGCATACTGGGATAGGAAAAGAGTGTATTTTTGGTATGATCTAGTGCTATGAGATTTGTCTTTGAGTTTCAATTGTCTCCTGAAAGAACTTGCATTGCAAGTGTGTTATAACCATTGTGTTGAAGATAATACATTGTGCAGGTTTTGGAGTGCTAGGGTTTTTTACCAAAAGGTTTTCCCCAGGGTAAATCATTGTGTCATTCTTTATTTTTCTGTATGCATGGCATATGGCTACAATATCATTGTTAAAGTAGTTAACGAGTCTGAAATTGTAAGGATTTAAAAGAATTTGCACAATACTTTCCTTTAGAGATTAGTGTAGGAAGCTATTTCCGCACCTGAGTTTCCTTACAAGTGGTATCAGAGCCTGATCAACTTTTGATCATAGTTGTTGGGTAGGGTTTTTTGAGCTAATCTCAAGTTGAGTGATAGTTTTTTGTGTAGAGCATTCTGAATCTTATTTGTAGATTGAGATGGAAAGTTCCTCATACAGTAGAATGGAGGTGGAGAAATTTAATGGCACTAATTTCAAGTTGTGGAAACTCAAGATGGAAGACATGCTTGAAGACCGCGATCTATG
>MU227179.1:2499466-2509868 GCA_018584345.1 Thuja plicata
TGGGAAGGGTAAGGGTATGATTTCTGATTTTAAATCTCAGTTGTCAGCATAGTTTGAGATGAAAGATCTTGGGGTAGAAAGGTACATCTTGGGTATGGAAATCAGTAGAGACAGGTCTAACAAAAAAAATTGGTTGAGTCAGAGTAAGTATGTGAGGTCTATGTTGGATAGGTTTAGCATGGAAGATTGTAGACCACTATGTGTTCCTATTTCAGTGGGAATAAAGTTATCTGTAAATGATTGTCCAAAATCTCCTAGTGAGGTGGAGGACATGAGTAGAGTACCTTATGCTAGTGCAGTTGGCAGTCTTATGTATGCTATGGTATGTACTAGACTAGACATTGCCCAAGCAGTGGGAGTCCTGAGTCAGTTTATGGCTAACCCTGGATGGATACATTGGGATGTAGTTAAGCGAGTATTCAGATATTTGAGGGGTATATCAGATTACTCCATATGTTACCATGGTAACTCTTCTAGATCCCCGCATTCAGTTTGTATTAATGGGTTTGTGGATTTAGATTGGGTAGGTGATATTAACAGTAGGAGATCTACTAGTGCTTATGTGTTCACTATGTTTGGTGGTTCCATCAGTTGGATGAGTAAGCGACAACCTCTGGTTGCTTTGTCCACTACAGAAGTTGAGTACATGGTTGCTACTCATGCTTGTAAGGAAGACATTTGGCTTAGGAGATTTTTTTCTGATGTCGGTGTTGATGTAGAACAAATTACTATTTGGTGTGACAGTTAGAGTGCTATTTTCCTTGTAAAGAATCCAACTTTCCATGCCAGAACGAAGCACATTGATGTGCAGTTTCACTTTGTGAGAGATATGGTGGAAGATAGAAAGGTAAATTTGGAGAAGGTAGATACTGTGAATAATGTTGCAAATGCATTAAAAAAACTAGTGGGCACTGTGAAGTTCAAATGGTGTTCAGAGTCTATGGGCCTTTTGGCCTATAGCGGTTAGTTCCTATTATGTTCCTATTGCTCTTACAAGGTGTTCGACAAGTGGGAGAATGTTAGGAATAAGTTTTCTCAACCTTGGATAATTCCTATTCTTATTATTTGTTTTGTAAAATGTATTTCTTGCAAATAATGTAATTACATGTGAGTGTACATGTCTAGTTGGCATGTTGATGTGTCACTCCAATTGATTTGTCAGCATCTTGAATTGTGTAAGGAGATCATGGCTGAAACAGTTATGACAGATTCCTATGACACATAAGAGCTATTTATAGAAGATTCAATGATGGGTGAAGACATGAAAGACATGTGGCAACTGATAAAGTTGAGTACTGAACACTCTACTACAATCGTGGGGTTCAGGTTCCTATTTTCTCAGAGAATGGTAAAACCCTAATACAACTATATTTGGAAGTTGCCCTAAAAAGGAAATCACATGATATAAGAATTTTTTAGGGTTGTAGACTGGGATAAAAAAAGAGTGTATTTTTGGTATGATCTGGTGCTATGGAATTTGTCTTTAAGTGTCAATTGTCTCCTGAAAGAACTTGCATTGCAAGTGTGTTGTAATCGTTGCGTTGAAGATAATACATTGTGCAGGTTTTGGAGTACTGGGGTTTTTAACTGAAAGGTTTTCCCTAGGGTAAATCATTGTGTCATTCTCTATTTTTTTGTATGCATGGTATATGGCTGCAATATCATTGTTAAAGTAGTTAACAAATCTGAAATTGTAAGGATTTAAAAGAATTTGCACAATACTTTCCTTTAGAGATTAGTGTAGGAAGCTTTTCCGCACCTAAGTTTCCTTACATAGATGTGGATGGCTAGTGAGGGTCCTGTGTAATCATCCTTTGAGGCACAACTTGAGTTGTTTGTGTTCCCTCTAGGAATGCAATCATATCATCCTTTTGCATAGATTTGACCCTCTCATCATTGCAAGCATTCAGAACAACTTCATACTTTTGGGTTAGGCTCTTGAAAGCATCTTCTTTCTTCTCATCTACCTTCAAACTTAATTTAGTAGTTTTCAATGTAAGATTAGCTGCTTCTACCCCTGAAGTATATGAAACTCTTTTTATAATGAGGCTACCTGCACTCTCAGTCGGATCATCTTCATTGGTTCTCATTTTACCTTTCCTCTTCAAGGACCATATTGCCAGTGCTACATGATCCTCACTGAACTGGGAACCAATTGATGTCCCACTAGTGTGCAATGGTTTGGCTTCCTTCCTCACAACATCAAACACAATGGCATCAGCTAAATCCCCTTTTGATCAGAATTATTGTCAATCTTGGGCATAATTGTACTATACCCTCTTCATTTATAGACCACATAATTCCCAGGTGGGACTACCCTTCCCTATGTAATTATGCTCAGAATAGCCTTAGCTTTTTTTGGCTCAGTCTCCATTACTTTATTTTTCTTCTGGTTAAGATTCAACATTATATCTTCAAACATTGTCATCAAAGACTCAATCTTCTTAACCCAAGGTGAAAATGCCTTCAAAGGATCATAGGATCTATAAAAATTGTGATTAATATCCAAAGATTTCTTATACACCAACCATTTTTCTTTCCTTACTTCTTGATCATTTAGATCAAACACATTCCTTATGATGTCCTCTAAAAAATTGAATTGTTGATCTAGTACCAGGCACTTGGTCCTCTTCTTGAACATATCTATAATGAAACATGCATTGTCTGCACACCTTGACACATATGTTGCTAGATGGTATAGCTCAAAATATTTGTCAAATCGTGCCCATCCCCTCTTTGTGATGATGAAGTGATGACCTGTGGTGAAGGTAGGGAAGATACTTCCCTTCATCCTGCCTATCAAGGCTTCTTGTTGCAATCCACCCATTTGACTCATAATTTATGCTATGTCAATCTTTAATGGCACTCTATAACGTAGAATATTTGGGGTTCCCCTGAATCTATAAACTCTAATAATTATGGAGACAGGGTACAAAATGAGATCTCCCCAATTGTGAAATTTTTTAAATTCTGGAGCATACTCCATAGGCCTTAATAGTCTCATGTCTATGTGGATTCTAGGGTTTTTCTTACATAACAGTGATTTAAGCCTAGCAGCGAAAGATCTATCAAAATTTACATAGTTGGCTTCTTTTCTATCCCAAGATAAATTAGCACTCCAAAGTTGAACAGTCAAATCCTCATTATCCTGATATTTAGTGAGGCCCATTTCTTCTTCAAAGACATCAGCACTATTTAATAAAATCATATGCATCATTAGATAATACCACCACATTGGCTTGAGTATATTTTTATCCTTGATGCCTATTAGATCCCCATGCATTAACTCAGCAATATAGGAAACATAATAAAAAACTACTGATAGATGGGGATGCAAAATTTGAAAAACCATAAGCATGAGATGAACATGCATTGTTGCTTCTTCATCTTCTCCTAACACAAGGAATAGGGCACTATACATTTTTCTAGCCTTACTATTGAAATAGTCCAGTTTGAATGGATCTGGTGTATTTGGGCCCACAACAATCAAATCCCCTATTTTATTGAAGTATTATTTAAAAGATTCATTCCTATAGTACTCCTTCTGAGTCTGGTAGACTTGTTTAAAATAGTTGAAGTTGATGTCATCCATTTTAATTGAAAGGTCACTTAATTTGAATATCTTTCTGATTTCATCGGCTGTGACAGTCAACAACACACTTCCCTCTGTGTCTCTTAAAACCCTGGATACCCTATCATATGTATTTTCTATCAAAGTAAACAGGTTTGTATCCATAAATACCCTGGGCACTATCAATTTACCCACATCAAGAACCCATATGTTTCAATCTAGGGAGGGAGTATTCTTCTTACTATAAGTATTTTTAAACAAATTCAAACCATTTATGCTAGTCCTCGCATCTTTGGCCCATCTACCTGTATCATACAAACCCTCCCCAACTCTAAAATGGGGATGTGCTATAACTATTCTTTCAATTTGGGTAGCATCACCTGTGGACCCACTCAACTGCTCTAGAAGGTCATCTCTCACATTTCTATCTTTATATTCTACCTTTCCAAAGAATTCAATCCTAGGGGCCATTTTCTAAAACTATGGATTTTTACGAGAATAATATTCAGATTTAAACAAGAATTCTGAGACCTTTTCAAATTTAAAATTTCACTAAAAGCATGAATTTCCACTGTATCACAAGAGACTTACCCATTTTGCAATTTGTCGTTAAGATCTCAATGTCACTGCAATTCTAATCTTTGCTTGAATGATTTCAATGATTTATGGTAGCTTCAAGTTTAAGCAATGAATTATATGACCTCAATCAAATTAGTCTTTTGCATTGAATTGAACTGAAGTGGACACACATTCTGCAATCAATTCACCTAGTTCAAAACTCGTGACTTAACGGTTCACTGAGGATCATTTTAAGAATTTTGAATCTGGACCGTAGATCTCCAATAACATCTCCTTCATCTGACATATCTCATCTCTTCCTGGAAACAACTATTCATTTGGGACATGTGTCATCATGACTTGATCGCTTAAACACTAGATCTTGTTCACTTTTCCTTTAAGCGATCAAGTCAATCATCTGATTCATCTTCACTTAGCTGCAATTTATTTCACCTTGATTTTACTGATTGTGGCTACAACGTCATCCACTTGGACACATGTCAACATGGCTTAATGGTTTAGATGTTAGATCTCACTCACTTTTTGTTTAAGCAATTAAGCGAGCCATCTGATCTTTTCAAACTTGCATCTTACTTAACATCATTTCTGCTGTACAGGACCCACTTCCTCTACCACGTGTCACCACGACTTAATCGCTTATCCATTAGATGTCGATCTCTTTGCCTTTAAGTGAATAAGCCAACCATCGGGTCTTTCTATACATGCTCTGCCTTTAGTTCTTCCTTTACGACCTCATCTGGGCCCACTAGGACACATGGCGTGATAGCTTAATCGCTTAAGTGATAGATTTCATGCACTTTTCCTTTAAGTGATTAATTCAGCCTTTAGATCTTCAACAAAATTTCCACCCTTTAATCTGTAGTCAACTTCACCTTTAGTGGAATACACATCACCATATGGAAATGTGTCATCACCGCTTAATGGCTTCGATGCTAGATTTTGCACATCTTTAGGATAAGCCATTAAGTCATCCATTGGATTAAAATAAAACTATCGACACTTTAATCAATAGTTGTTCAAAACTACCCGGGTCCACCAACTACCACATGTCAACATCGCTTAATCACTTAACTGATAGATCTTGTGCATCTTAGCCACAAGTGATTAAGTCCACCATTAGATCTATCTATTCTTTAATCTCAACCATATTTCCTGAGACAGGGCCCACGTCACTCCAAAGACACCTGTCGCTCAGACTTAATCGCTTAAAGGTTAGATCTCGATCATTTTGTGATCAAGCAATTAAGTCTACCATCCAATGAAAATAAATTTGCCCACTGTTTAACTAAAACCCTTTCTGACCATCGGACCCACCAAAGACACACATCATGATAGCTTAATGGCTTAAATGGTAGATCTTGAGAACTTTGAGAATAATCCATTAAGTGGGCTGTTAGATCAAAATACATTTGCTCGACAGATAATGGATTTAATACAACATTTGCAAACTTTGAACTTAGGGAATAATGCAGGACCACGGCTTTAGGATACTGATAACTTAATGAACATGAACATTTTAAAAGGAACCCATTCAAGACATGACTTTAAGTGACAAAAATTAACATTAAAATAGAAACCTTTTCGACGCTTGGGGTTTTAGGACCAAATTTTATACTCTGAGACATGAAACAAGGGTTTTTCAAGTATCCTCCACAAGACATTTTTTGCAAAAATAGACCAGGGACTTATTGTTTGAATTTTTTTTGAATAGACCTAATAGTGGCTCTTTCTAGCGATGAATACCTCCCATAGGTGTTACACAAATTTAGAATCTTGGGGAAAGCAGACCAACCTATTGGAAAACAAAACTAACCACACAACAGAAAAGCAAACTAAACTAAGACAGAAGGAAACACACTTACAGAAATACACTATGTATACAAACCTAATGTTCATGGATAATTAGACTTCATGAGAGGTATAGCTTCAAGAAATATCCATGAACTGGCAGTTCTAAAATATTTCCAGTAAGCTCTTTCAATAAATATGAATTTTATCTGTACCTTTCATGGACAATATAAGGTCCTAGCCAAATTGGTTCAAATTTCTCATGCTTTCCTTTATCTTCCAACCTAACATTCCACATGAGAACATAATCTCCCACAAAAAAATGCCTTGAGACTTCTTTCTTTTCATACAAGTTCTTCACCAGCAATTGAATTTTTGTATTTTTCACAGAAGCTTCCCTCCTGGCTTCATCTAACTCCACCAGGTCATCAATCCTTAATTGCATGTCATTATCAATATCATCATCATAAGTCTGAACAAACTTGTACATCTGCATCAAATTATTTTGGGGAAATCTTGCTTGGATCCCATAAACTAGATCAAAAGGTGCACATCCTATATCCTTTTTTGATGTCACCCTATCTTCCCATACTACCAATGTTAACTTTGAATCCCAGGCCTTCTTGTTTGTATCTAGAACTCTTTTAATAATCTTGAGGAGGATCTTATTGGTGGATTCATCTTGGTCATTCCCTTGTGGGTGATAAGGTATAGAGTAAGAGTTTTGAATACCATATTCAGCACAAAATTGACATATTCCTCAGATTTAAAACACATGGCATTATCTGAGATTATCTTCTCTGGGCACCCAAATCTAGTAATTATGTTCTTTAGTAAAAATTCAATCACCACTTTACTTGTATCTCTCTTAGTGGGAATTGCTTCCACCCACTTAGTAAAGTAGTCTGTAGCTACAATGGTCCATGAATGTCCTCCACTGGACTTTGTATCTATCTCTCCTATAAAATCAATACCCCATTACTGAAAAGGGGTTTGAACTTCCACTGGTGTGAGGGGTATATTACCTGAGAATTTTAGCTTACCAGAGAAACGTTGGAAAGCATCACATCTTTTAACTAGTTGATAAGCATCTTTAAAAATAGTTGGCCACCAGAACCCTTCTCTCAAAATATTATGTGCAGTAGTCTTGGCCATGTAATGGCCACCACACACTCCATTATGCATTTCTTGCATGATCATGTTTTCTTTTTCTTTATCAACACACTTTAATAAAATTCCTTCAAAGCTCCTCCACCACAACTCATCTCTGATTAGGGAAAAATGGATTGCTTTCAATTTTAATGTTCTTTTCTTATTCTCATCCATTCCCTATGGACAATTCATCCTTTGCAAATAATAAATAATATTAGTGTACTAGTCACAATGGTCAAGGTTACACATGAAAGTTCTATGTTCTTCTTCCAGGGTATTAATGTGATTAGCATCCAAGTTTGCACTAGCCATCAATTTGGCTAAACCCATCCCTCTAACCAATTTAGTGATTTGGAATTCTATATTGAACTCTTGCATCCTATTTATCCATTTGCATCTCTTTCCTAACACCTCTTGTTGAGTAAAGATGTCCTTAACTATTGTTGAAGGAACATAAGCCACTACAATAGCACCTATCAGATAACATATATAAGCCTTCATAGATTTTACTAATGCATAGGCATGTTTCTCAGTTATATCATACTTGAGCTCTGCAGCTTGTAATGATTTTCTAAAAAAGGCAATAGGCTTCTCAAACCCTGCTTCATTTTTCTGTAACAACACAAAAACAATAGTGTGACAAGATGCAAATGAAAAAATATTCATGGGCTATGAATAATTAGGAGTTCTCAAGATAGGGGAATCCTTAATATATTTCTTAATCTCTTGAAAAGACTTGGTGGCCTCCCCATCCCATTCCATTTTAGCATCCTTCTTTAACATCTTTGAAATTGGTCTACTTTTTTTAGCAAAGTTAGTTACAAACCTTCTGAGAAAATCTACCTGTTCGAAGAAGGAATGAATTCCCTTGAAATTTATTGGGATGGGCACTCTATCAATAGAAGCTACCCTATTTGGGTCAATTCTAACCCCTTCTTTTGAAACAATGTGACCCAATAACTTACCTTCTATCACCCCAAAGATGCACTTCTTGGGATTGAGAGAAATCCCAAATTCTAAGGCTCTTTAAAAAAAAAAATCCAAATGCTCACAATGTTTCTCTTCCTTCTTTGAATAGGCTGTGAGATCATCCTAATAGACCTCAAGAAATTTTTGCAGGAATTTTGAAAATACGACATCCATGGCCCTCTGAAAAGTAGCCCCAATATTCATCAAACCAAAAGGCATCCTCACATACACATATGTTCCCCATGGCATGGTGAAAGCAATCTTAAATTGCTCTGATTCTTTGACCATAATCTGGTTATACCCAGAGAATCTATCCATCATGGACATAAGTTCACATCCAGTGACTCTTTGCAGCATATTCTCCATGTTTGGGAGAGCATAGTTGTCCTATAAGGAAGATATGTTCAAATTTATTAAATCCACACATAGCCTGATATCCCCATTCTTCTTTCTTACAGGGACCAGATTAGAAACCCAGGAAGAATGTCTAATGGGCTTGATTATCCCAACATCTTTCATCTTTTTCAATTCATGTTCCATCTTAGGCCTAAGGGTGGGATTTATGGGTCTTTGCTTTTGCCTAAAGGGCTTGGCATCTTCTTTCAATGGAATTTCATGTTGAAATAGTTCCTCATTATATGCCTTTAGTTCATCATATGTCCAAGAAAAGAATTTTTTGTATTTCCTTAAAAGATCAGTCAAATCCTTCTTTACCTTGGGTGACATTTTCTTACCAATAAATAAGTTCTTAGGAACTTCTTCTGTTCCCACATTAACTTCCTCCAAATCCTTAGATCTATTTACACATGTGACAGAGTATGGTTTTTCCTTACTATCAAAGGCCCTCTCCAAAACAACTAGTCCCTTTGGGACTTTATTTGACTTCAGATGCAATATTTCCTTTCCTAAGACATTATCCTTTCCATCAATGTTTTTCACATACTTTGTGAAATCTATCTCTTTTTTGTCAAGACCTGCCTCACAATACAAGAATCTAAGAATATCTACATCATCATCAAACACTTGCCAGCTGTCCACATTCTCGGGTATTGAAGGCCTAGTTTGAACTTCTATCTCAGAAATTCCATCAAAGGTAACATCTTATGGCCTTAAATCAATGTTAGCTAGCAGATTTGCCATTCTATTTTGGCTTCTATCCATCTAGTCAATACTGAATGCATCAAAACTTTCTATCTCATCCCATACTGGATTTTAGTACTGCTTCAATCTATGGTTCTTTGATGCATATTTAGATTTGATCTGAGATACCACTAGATTAGAGTCTCCAATAACTCTGATGCATTTGATTCCATGTCTTGCAACTAGTCTCAGACCTATAAATAGAGCTTCATATTCTGATACATTATTTGTACAATTAAACAACAGAGAAAATGAAAATTTGAAGGTTTTTCCAGAGGGAGATATCAACAAAACTCTAGCACCAGCCACCTCCTTAGAACTGGCACCATCAAAATACATTATCCATAAATTAGACTATTCAAATACGTAACTTACATATTATGACAACAATGCAGGTTGTGATCCTTTTACAACTTGACTTTCCTGCACTTGAAACGACTCCATTTCAATATCCAAGAAACAATTCATGTTATTATCATCTTGTTCCTCAATCATATGAGGAGTTCTAGTTTCCCTTGATAATTTGATGTTTTCACCATTTATGTTGAAAGTGGAAAATGATAAATCACATTTAATGCTTCCCCCCATACATGCACTCCATTTTCTTTACAATAACATTCCATATTGGGGGGGAATGTCTACAACTAATACACTCATAGTTAGCACTTTATCAAGGAAAGTTTCCAATTTGTAAGGCAAAGCCTTAATAATGCCTATGATAGGCACCTCTCTGGAATTCATAGCTTGGCATCTCCCATGTAGAGTGTCTACCTTTAGTCACATAGACCTTGTTAGCACTGTATCAAAATTTTTTTGAATCCCTTGGTCTTGTCATTTTCCCGGGCTTTCTTGTTTTCAAAGTCTTGTGTTTTACCGCTCAAAATGAGCCAATCACTTTTTGAAGTCATATTTCATCTTTAGTCGCTTTGTCGCATTGGTTTTATTATAATGTTTTTAAGTTGTGCGAGTAGGCGACGAGCTGTTGATGAAAAGGTTAATCGCGCAATCGCGAGCTGTTTGAGTCAAGTTTCAGTATGCCTGCGAGTGGGCGACGAGTAATAAAATTATGTATCGCGCAATCGCGATGAGCCCATGTTAAGTCATCATCGGTCTGCGAGTGAGCGGGTCTTATGTTTGCAGAGGTTAATCGCGCAGTCGCGAGCTATTTTTGAAGTTAACTCGAAGGTTAGCGAGTCAGCGACG
>MU227179.1:2515887-2530431 GCA_018584345.1 Thuja plicata
CAAAGTGCAGAAGGTTTCAAAACCTTGTTTCTGTTATTCTATTCTATGCTGAATCAGTGTTAGGGATAAATAGAGTGAACCCTCAGAGGGTATTTTTATATCAGCAAGAAAAGGAACCAACAGACCTCATGACTTTTGTAGGCATAACAGTTTTGGATGCCCCAGAGTCAATCATGCATTTTTTCAACATTTTTCCATTTATTAACAATGTTAGGAAAAAAGGATGGACAGTTTATGTAGTAGTGCTAATAATATTAGTATCTAAATAAATTTAGGGAATCTTTGATACAATTTCATCATATTCCTTTGATGATTTATCCTTAGTGTCTGACACTTTCTTATTTTGTTCTGGTCCTATAGTTTTGGTAGAGCTAACACTCTTCACCCATATTAGAGTCTTTTCCTTATGCTCTCCTGTCCTCATCATTTCTAATAGAGGCACTTTAACAGTTATCTGAGACAATAGTTGTCCCATATCCATAGGGGTGTATGTCATATCAAAAATGTCTAATTTCTGGTTTGTGCAATCCACATCTTCTACTTGAGTAGCCAGTTTAGCTTCATTTCCCCTATGTGGTTTGTCCTCCTTTTTGGGATGAGGTACATAACTCTCTGGTGTCTTCATCTTTTCTTTATACATATTTGGGCCAGTAGGTTTGTTTCCCTTCTTAATCAAAATCTTATTAGTACCCTCAGCCCGTTTCTCCTTTTCTTGTGGCCTCTTGGTACTATTTGGGGTATCCTTAATAAAGATACTAGTAGGTTTTCCATCTGCATTCCCAACTACTTTGCTTCTTAAAACATAATTTCCCCTTGCTTGTGCAACCATATTAGCTATGATCTCAGCTATCTCTTCATCAGATGGTCTTCTAAAAATAGGGGTCTCATCACATCCTTCAGCATTGCATCTCATATTATCAATTTCCCAATCCTGTATATCAGAATCATCAGGTTGATAATATGTTTCTTCATTAAATAGTGAGGAAGTCATAGCACAACCACTATCATCATATTCTTCCTCTTCCTCTTCTTCATTTTCCTCAGTGACAGAAACTATGGCAGCAATAACACAATATTCAGGTTTGTGTGGAGTCTGATAAGGTACACACCAAGGATTTTCACTGCACATATTTACAGAGGTCTTGTGCAGGGGGTCAAGATTTTTTTCATCAGACTTATCCTTCTTTGGTGGGATGATAGGTTTCCCATATTTCCACTGAGTAGTATAAGGATAGTTCTGCATCCTAGGTTGTCTATTATAATTTCCATAGGAAGGCTTATCATTATATGGAACCCTATTATGACTTCTCTCTCCAGGTTTTAGATTTTTCAAAGCATTCAGAATCAATTTAAGGTTATCATCCTCTTTAGGTTTTGAACTCAGGTGCTTATCTGATTCTTTTTTATTATACCTGGTGGGTTTCCAATCTTCTCTCCTGCCTACTTTCCCAGAAACTCTTCTATTTGTCTCAATGTTGATTTCTACCTTATATGCTTCCCTAATATTCCTAGGGTTCTTATCTCTTAATAAATAACTCATTTTTGCATCAAAGGTATTAAGATAGGTAGCGAGACATACCTTGTCATCTAATCTCATTATTTGTAGCAACTTGTGCATTTCCCTTTGGAATCTTATATTGAATTTGATAAATTCTTCATTAGGGTTCTTCTTTATGTTGTTGAACTCATTCAACATGAACCCTTCATTAGTTTTGGCCCATATTAGTCCCTAAAACATTCTTTCATCTCATCCATGGACCCAATACACTCATGGGACAATCCTCTAAACCAGTCCCTTGCATCCTCAGTTAGTGATCGCACAAATAGTTTCATCATAACATCATTATGTACAATTTCATAGTCATCAACCATATCCATAAAATGCTTTAGATGTTCTTCACATGTTATTACATTATTCCCAACAAATTTAGGAAGCTTATCCCTAATCTTCTTAGGGATTTAATTAGGATAACCAGGGATGCCAAGGGAAATAAATTGTCTGTACCTTTTAGTATAGACAACATTTTTTTGAGATAAAGTGTTACCTTGAGCATTTGAAGTGGTAGCACTTCTAGAATCAATAGGTGGTGGTATATTCTTTTCCAAGTTCAGAGACATTTTAGGACCAGGACCAGCCAGATGAGGACCAGAGGCTTGCCTAAGGAATTCAATTTTCCTTTTCATTTCAAGAGCAGAGGCTTCCAACTCAGCCTTCTCTAATTCCTTGGCTATTATTTCCCTCTCTCTTTTAGCTCTCTTTAATTTGGTATCCAACTTAACCAGGGGATCCACTATACTCCCTTTGTTCACTAACTCCTTTATTTCAATAGCTAGTCACTTTTGTTTACTTTTGTCCTTGGGCTTTGGTATGTCATACAATTGTTGAACAATAGGTTCATATTCTAGTTTCTCAGGTATAACAGTAGCATTCATTGCCTCCAAGTCTTTGAGTTACCTTTTCAACTGATTATATTGAATCTGAGCATGTCTAATTTTTTCTTCCTTTTCTCTTTCTATTTTTTGTCTCAAGGCAATTTTCTCTCGGATCTTTCTTTCCAACTCACCCACCTCTTCAAAAATATCTTCAGAATCTGTAAGAGTTACATCAAATTATGAATTTTCTTCCATGATGGTTATCTCCCTTCTATGGTGATGCGCATGTGGTCTTTCAGATGAGGGAGAGCTTGGATCACTTGGAACATTCCTATTCTCTTCACCTCTACTCTTAGATCTAGACCTTGTCTCATGTCCTTGAGACTTACCACGAACCATCTTTCTGGTATATCTAGGGACACCATCAACCCTTTCACTCTAAGAGTAATACTCCTCATAGATTCCTAATCCTGGTTGTATTTCTTGTTCAACTTATACATTTTCTTCCTCATGATTAGGAGGAATGGGAGTATCCATTCTTATGTTCCTTCTCTGACTCCAAGCTTGGGGAGTAACTCCAGCAACATTCTTGTTCACTGATTTCCCAGCTCTAGAAGTAGATGTAATCTCACCTTCCAATTCATTCTCAGGATGACTATTCATCTTGGATCTGGTATTTTTGTAACTCATAGTTAGACAATAGTGTATCAAATAATAATAACTTACCACTGATGTAGATATTTCTTCGAGTTGCCACCCAACAAAAGAAATAAGGCATGAAATACACAATAACTTTGAGTAACAAATTTTTGTTATGGAAATTTTTCATAGGTCACAAATATCAATATATTCTAAGAACTTATCCCAATATATTCTCAAGAGTAATACAAGCCACTGGGACATGCAAAGACACAACTTTGTAGTACAATGGTCAACCAACTGGTAGTGACAAGTAAGTAGGCCAGGATTCTAGCTCAACTTGAGAAACCTTACTCACTTATTGCAAATGAAACATGCAATCCCCAACAGAGTCACCATTTTGTTGGTTTCTTTTTGTGTTGCAATAGAAACAAAAATAACCTCTTCCTTTTATAATTGTTTTATAGAGGAGCCACCTCCAAATTTTTCTTCATACAAGAAAAGGACTAACTAACAATAACTCTCTTAATACTTCTACTCTTTAGGTCTTGCTACACCAATGGGGGGTACCCTGTTATACCTATTGATATATCCAATTTGGTACTATCAACCAGTAATCTCACAATGACTCAACATGACTGGGAGATACTAGATAATTGGCTAATTATCTATTGAACATCAACCTTGAAATGGAGCGTGAGATATAAATTATAACAAACTTATACAAATGAAGACTTAATGGATTTTGAATGTTTTCTCTTAGGAAAATATGGTCAATGTGCAACTAGATATGCAATAAAACAAAACTTATCAGCTCCAGATCAGTGCTTTATCCATTGAGCTATATTATTACTAAGATACAATATACTAAAATTAATGCTCACCAAAGATTTCAAATCATAATACAACCATCCCAAAACCCCTACTACTAATAGAATCCTTGTAACATGTTAGATGAATCTATGTATAAATCAGAGCCTAATTTAATCTGATCCTAGATCAGAACTCTCAAATAAGTACATAAACATAGAGAAGACTATGCTAATGAATTAGAAAACTCATAACTCCTATGACACATAACATAGGAGAGATTGGAATCTATATCTTTGTATTAAATTCAGAAAATATTATTTTAGTATACAAAAGTACTCAGAGATAACCTCTTCAATAACCTGCTAAATATCTCTCAACTTTATTTCTGACTTCTTACACTATCTAGTACAATTTATGTTATATTTCCCCTTATGACTGAAAACTTTACAAATGGTTTACAATACAAATTTTCCATCCATTTCCAATGATCTTGGGAATCCTTTTATAGATTAGGATTGAAACAAGCTTCATATCAATTGGAATAAGGACAAAATTAATGACTCACTAAAAATAAAAAATAGCTAATGGAGTGATAACCACTCTTGTTACAATAGATATTCAACAAATTTTGTCTTTTGACTGATTTATACTTGCAACTGCTTCAAAGTTGTTTGGTGTGAGCCATTTGGAATCTATTGTCTTTGATGTTGGTGATGTAGGATATTTACTTTCAATTGTATCAACCAACCTATCAGGCTTCTTTGTCCACATGCATGTTGTCACCTTTGCCTGGATCAACTATTGTGTACTTGTTTCTCCAAGAAGTGTACACCTCATCACCTGACTAGTTGAATTTGAGGACCTCATATTTTCTATTGTTAATTTCCTTCCAGGTGGTATATGCCTTCTCAATCTCATCTGAGAAAAATACAAAAAATGCTCTGGCCTTGCCAACTATCTCAATTGTTTGAACAAACAGTAATGTACTCTCTAATGTAATTATGCTATTGGTCCTTGTTGCCAAAGCTTCATTCATCTGCCGATGCCATAGCACCTCATCTTTGATATTTGCATTTTTCTTGAAGGGATTTGGGAACATCTCATAACAGTCCTTTGAATATTCCTTTTTTAGGGCCATTACCTTTCTAATGATGATGCTCCTCCTTATTTATATGTCCATGAGCAGTTTGACACATTTATGAGTGCCAGTCAAGACTATGTCAACATCATTCTCCTTCTTGCAAGTGGTGTGGAAGAATTTCAACTCTCTTCCCTTCCCTTTCCACTTATCCACCAATTGGTCTAATTGGTCCTTGTATGCATTGTACCCATTCATCATGCTAACAATTTTCTTACCTTGTGCACAGATGGCTGTAGGCACCAATTCATGTGTACAATGCATAAGGGTGTTGTGTATCTTATCTTCATACTTTTTCTTAACCCATGCCTCTACTTCTTTGAAGGCTGCAGACTGTTCCACCCATTCTTTCTTTTGTCTTTCCATATCTTCTATTTCAGCAATCATTCTAGCTTTTTCTTGCTCAACCTCCTCTAATGTGGTAAAATTTGATGGTCCGAGGGAAGGAGGATAAGTGATAATAGGACTAGATTAGGATGGTTGGTGAGGGTCCTGTGTAATACTCCTTTGAGGCACAACTTGAGTTGTTTTCTTTCCCTCTAGGAATGCAATCCTTTTGCATAGATTTGACCCTCTCATCATTGTAATCTTTCATAACAACTTCATACTTTTGGGTTAGGCTCTTGAAAGCATCTTCTTTCTTCTCGACTACCTTCAAACTTAATTTAACAGTTTTCAAAGTAAGGTTAGTTTCTTCTACCCCTGAAGTATCTGAAACTCTTTTTATTATGAGGCTTCCTGCACTCTCATCCTAATCATCTTCATTGGTTCTCCTTGTATCTTTCCTCTTCAAGGACCATATTGCCAGGGTTGCATGATCCTCACTAAACTAGGCCCCAATTGATGTCCCACTAGTGTGCAATGGCATGGCTTCCTTCCTCACAGCATCAAACACAATGGCATCATCTAAATCCCACTGGGGTAAGATAAGGACTCATTTTTTCTTCACTAACTACCTGCCCTCTTAAGGGGTTATCTTGTCAAACTTGGTCATCAGTTCTTGTTTGACTTCCTTCTCAATGTATTATTTGCAGTGGTTTGGTTGAGCTTCTTGCAACTTGTGACACTTATCCTTGAACTCATAAATATGGATTCTCAATAGGAATTGAATGAAGGCTCTATCCTTAACAAAACTATCATCAGAAAAAAATTCTTCACTAGTCTGTTTGGTTATAGGGTCCAGCTCCTTTCCTAAAAACTATTCTATTGTAAGATCTAGAGTTGCATGCCTGGGTGCCTCTAGCACTCCCTCTTATAGCTCCTAAGCTATGACAAAAACCTGCCCTATATTTCCCATTTGGACCAATTGCTCTATAATATCTTGGTCATCCATCTTCATAGGGGACTGAGAAGGGGAGTATACATCACTTGTTGTTTCTTTTCCCTCCATCTTCTGCCTCTTTGGAGATGGCATTGTTTGAACACTAGTATCTTCTAACCTCTTCCCCTTTTGATGAGACGTATTTTCAATCTTGGGCATAATTGTACTATACCCTCTTCATTTATAGACCACATAATTCCCAAGTGGGACTACCCTTCCCTGTGTAATTCTGCTCAGAATAGCCTTAGCTTTTTCTATCTCAGTCTCCATTACTTTGTTTTTCTTCTAGTTAAAAGTCTGCATTATATCTTTAAACATTGTCATCAGAGACTCAATCTTCTTAGCCCAAGGCAAAAATGTCTTCAAAGGATCATAGGATCTGTCAAAATTGTGAATAAAATCCAAAGATTTCTTATACACCAACCATTTTTCTTTCCTGACTTCTTGATCATTCAAATCAAACACATTCCTTATGATGTCCTCTTCCTGAACATATCCATAATGAAACCTTTATTGTCTGCACACCTTGACACAGATGTTGCTAGATGATATGGCTCAAAATATTTGTCAAATTGTGCCCATCCCCCCTTTGTGATGATGAAGTGATGAGCTCTAGTGAGGGTAGGGAAAATACTTCCCTTCACCTTTCCTGTCAAGGCTTCTTCTTGCAATCCACCCACTCACCTCAGAATTTCTTCTATACAAATCTTCAATGGCACTTTGTAAGGAAGAACATTTGGGGTTCTCCTGAATCCATAAACTTTAATAACTGTGGAGACAAGGTACAAAATGAGATCTCCCCAATTGTGAACAATTTTTAATTCTAGAGCATACTCCATAGGCCTTAATAGTCTCATCATTTCTGTGTGGAATCTAGGTTTTTTCCTACATAATAGTGATTCAAGCCTAGCAATGAAAGATCTATCAAAATTTACATAGCTGGCTTCTTTTCTATCCCAAGATAAATCAGCACTCCACAATTGAATAGGCAAATCCTCATCATCCTAATATTTAGTGAGGTCCATTTCTTCTTCAAAGACATCAGCACTATTGAATAAAATTATATGCATCATTATAGAATACCACCCCATTGGCTTGAGTATATTTTTATCCTTGATGCCTATTAGACCCTCATGCATTAACTCAGCAATATAGGAATCATAATAAAAAACTACTGATAGATGGGGATGCAAAATCTGAACAACCATAAGCATGAGGTGAAGAGGCATTGTTGCTTCTTCATCTTCTCCTAACATAAGGCACGGGTCACTATACATTTTTCTAGCCTTACTATTGAAATAGTCCAGTTTGAATGTCTCTGGTGTATTTGGGCCCACAACAATCAAATCCCCTATTTTATTGAAGTACCCTTTCAAATCTTCATTCCTATAGTACTCATTCTGAGCCTAGTAGAATTGTTTAAAATAGTTGAATTCAATGTCATCCAGTTGAATTGAAAGGTCACTTAATTTGAATATCTTTCTGATTTCAACGGTTGTGACAGTCAACAACACACTTCCCTTTGTGTCTCTTAAAACCCTGGATACCCTGTCATATGTATTTGCTATCAAAGTAAACAGTTATGTATCCATAAATACCCTGGGCACTATCAATTTATCCATATCAAGATCCCATATGTTTTAATCTAGGGAGAGAGAATTCCTCTGAATATAAGCAGTTTTAAACAAATTAAAACCATTTATGCTAGTCCTAGCATCTTTGGCCCATCTACTCGTATCATACAAACCCTCCCCAACTCTAAAATGGGGATGTGCTGGAACTATTATTTTAATTTGGGTAGCATCACCTGTGGACCCACTCAACTACTATAGAAGGTCATCTCTCACATTTCTATCTTTATATTCCACCTTTCTGGAGAATTCAATCCTAGGGGCCATTTTCTAAAACTAGGGCTTTTTATGAGAATGATATTCATATTTAAACAAGAATTCTAAGACCTTATCAAATTTCAAATTTCACTAAAAGCATGAATTTCCATTGTATCACAAGAGACTTACCCTTTCTGCAATTTGTCGCGAAGAGCTCAATGTCACTGCAATTCTAATCTTCACTTGAATGATTTCAATGAATTATGGCAGCTTCAAGTTTAAGCAATGAATTATATGGCCTCAATCAAATCAGTCTTTCACATTGAATTGAATTGAAGTGGCCACATGTTCTGCAATTAATTCACCTGGTTCAAAACTCACAGCTTAATGACCCACTGGCGATCATTTAAAGAATTTTGAATCTCGACCGTAGATCTCCAACAACATCTCCTTCATCTGACGGCTCTCATCTCTTCCTAGAAACAACTATTCATCTAGGACACGTATCAGCATGACTTGATCGCTTAAACACTAGATCTAGTTCACTTTCCTTTAAGTGATCAAGTCAACCGTCGAATTCATCTTAACTTAGCTGCAAGTTATTTCACCTTGAGTTTACTAACTACAGCTACAATGTCATCCACTTGGACACACATCAACATAGCCTAATGGCTTAGACACTACATCTCGCTCACTTTTTATTTAATTCATTAAGCGAGCCATCCGATCTTTTCAAACTTTCATCTTACTTCACATCATTTCTACATTGTATAGAACCCACTTCCTCTACCACGCGTCACCATGACTTAATCGCTTATCTATTAGATGTCAATCACTTTGCCTTTAAGTGATTAATCCAACCATCAGGTCTTTCTGTACATGCTCTACCTTTAGTTATTCCTTTACGACCTCAGCTAGACCCACTAGGACATGTGGTGTCACAGCTTAATCACTTAAGTGATAGATTTTATGCACTTCGCCTTTAAGCGATTAAGTCAGCCGTTAGATCTTCAACAAACTTTCCACCCTTTAATCTGCGGTCAGCTTCACATTTAGTGGAATACACATCACCATATGGACACACATCATCACCACTTAATGGCTTATACACTAGATCTTGTGCATCTTTAGGATAATCCATTAAGTCATCCATTGGATTAAAATAAAATTTTCGGCACTTTAATCAATAGTTGTTCAAAAATACCTAGGTCCACCAACTGCCACATGTCAACACTGCTTAATCACTTAACTGATATATCTTGTGCATCTTAGCCATAAGCAATTAAGTCCACCATTAGATCTACCTGTGCTTTAATCTCCACCATATTTCCTGTGAAAGGGCCCATGTCACTCCAAAGACACGCGTCACTCATACTTAATCGCTTAAAGGATAAATCTCAATCATGTTGGGACCAAGCGATTAAGTCTACTGTCCAATGAAAATAAATATGCCCTCTATTTAACTGAAACCCTTTCTGACCATCAGACCCACCAAAGACATGCGTCATGATAGATTAATGGCTTAAATGATAGATCTTGAGAACTTTACGAATAAGCCATTAAGCAGGCCGTTAGATCAAAATATATTTTCTCAAAAAATAATGGATTTAATACAACATTTGCGGACTTTGAACTTAGGGAATAATACAGGACCAGGACTTTAGGATACTGACAACTTAATGAACATGAACATTTTAAAAGGAACCCATTCGAGACATGACTTTAAGTGAAAAAAAGTAACATGAAAATAGAAACCTTTTCAACGCTTAGGGTTTCAGGACCAACTTTTGTACTCTGAGACATGAAACAAGGATTTTTCAAGTATCCTCCACAAGACATTTTTTGCAAAAACAAACCAGGGGCTTATTGTTTGAAATTTTTTTGAATAGACCTAACATGTCCCATAGTAAAAATTCATCTCCGCTCATGAAGCTCCTAGGTCTTATCTTCATTTCAAATATTTTATTCACCTTCATTTGATGTTCATTAATATGATCAACCTGACTATCTCTCTCCTCTTCTAGCTTGTTCAAATACAACACTCTCTTTTCTAATGCATTTTGAAAATGCTCATCTTCAATCACTGACTGCAACTTTGTTGTTGATAATTCAAGAGGTAATGAAACATGTGCTCTAATGCCATATACTAGTTCAAATGGCGCCATGCCTATTTCCCTTTTAGGATTAGTTCGATCATCCCATAATGCTTCATACAAATTTTTGTGTTAATCCTGAGTGTTCTCGCTGACCAACTTCTTCATAATAGCCACCAGGTTTTTGTTGCTAGATTCTGCCTGGCCATTCCCTTGAGGAAAATAATCAGAAGAGTTGTCTAAAGAAATATTATGGTCATAGCAGAACATAGTCAATTATTGAGATGAAAAATAAGTTGCATTGTTAGTGACTATTTTCTGGTGTACCCTGAAGCGAACTAGAATGTACTCTTTGAGAAAGTCACATACCACTTGTAAATTTATCTTCTTCATGGAGATTTCTTCCACCCACTTTGTAAAATAATCAGTTGTTGTCAATATGTATGTGTGTCCAACTCTTGAGGATGCAGGGTGTATCAGGCCTTTGAAGTCCAAACCTCATTGTTTAAATGGTTCATCAATTACAACTGGCTTCAAGGGTAGAGCCACCAATTGGGGTTTACCAATAAAAAGCTTAAATTTTTCACAATTTTTTATGTATGCATAGCTATCCCTAAACATACCCGGCCAATACAAGAAATTTATCGATATTTTGAAGGTTGTTACAGTAGACAAAAAATTTCCTCCACAAACTTCATCATGAAAATCTTTCAAAAGTTCTTCCTGTTGGTCTTCATCAACACATCTTAAAAAATTTCCATCTATACCCTTCTTGTACAAAACACCTTGGGAAATAACATACTTACTTTCTCTCAACCTTAGATCTCTCATTTCACGAGGTGTCATATTTTTTGTGTATTCCCCATAAGTCAATTAATGCGCTATGTTTGAAAACCAAGGATCAATAAGACTTACCAATAGAGCCGTAGGTTCTTGTTCAATACTCTCTTCCAGTGAATTTTCATTTCCAGCTATCAACTTGAAGAGTCCCTGGCCTCAAACTAGCTTGGTTGGCTTTATGGTTAGATCATACTCCTTTATTTTTACAACCCAAGTTCCTCTTTTATTCACTCTTATTTCCTGTTGGGTTTGGATACTTTTGACTGCGGTATCAGGTACATATACTATTGAGTGAGAATGTAAAATATAGTAACTAAAATATATGAATTCTTTTACTACAATGAAGGCTTGTTTCTCTATGGGTGAATACTTGAGCTCATGCTTTTTCAATGATGTTCTCATAAAATCTATGGGGGCTTCTTCTCCTTTATCATTCTTCTGGGTTAAGATGCCTGAGAGAGTATGCTCTGATGCGTAGTAGTATATGATAAATTCTCTCCTAAAATTAGGACTATCTAGCATGGGAGCATTTTCTATAACAATTTTGATATTATTAAATGCCTTTCGGCCTTCTTCACTCCATTTGAAGTGCTACTTTTCACTCATCATGTCAATTATCTATTTAGTAATTTTTGAAAATTCGGGAATAAAGTTCCTTAGAAAATTCACCTGGCCAAAAAAATATTTCACACCAATCCTGTTTGAAGGTAGGTTCAATTTCTAGATAGCTTTAACTCTTTTTGGGTCAATCCTTATCCCTTCTTTCGAAACAAGGTGTCCGAAGAGCTTTCCTTCCTCAATGAAAAAGACTGACTTTTTAGGATTCAGATATATGTTGTGTTCCCTACATCTCTGAAGTACCACCTGTAAGTCCCAGAGATGGTGTATCCTTCATTTTGAGAAGACTATCAGATCATCAAGGTACACCATTATAATAGTATTCCTCAAATCCCAGAAAGAAGAATTCATTTCCGTCTAAAATGTAGCTCATGCATTAATTAAGCCTAATGGAATTTGATTGTAGGCATAAGTACCCCAAGGAGTTATGAAGGTCATTTTGTGTTGATCTTCCTCAGCCATACCTATCTGGTTGTAGCCTGAAAAACCATCTAACATGGACATCACTTCAAAACTTTCCACAGTCTAAAGAACGTGTTCCATTGTAGGTAAGGCATAATTATCTTTAAGACTGGCTTGGTTGAGATTGTGAAAATCCATGCATATCCTTATCTCTCCATTTTTCTTTCTCACTGGGACAATATTAGTTATCCAAGTTGAATGATGAATTGGATAGAATATCTATGGCTTTAGGATTTTTTCCACTTCCTTCATTATTGCTTCTGACACTTTTGGATTATAATTTTGCAACTTCCTATGAAAGGTACCGCACTTGGTTTTAATGGGATATGGTGCTTGAAATATCCATCTCAAAATTTGTTAAGGTCTTCATATCCCCAAGAGAACATGTCTTTGTAACTGAGTAGCAGGTCTTTTAGCTTACTTTTTTCAAAGGAAGAACATGACTTACCAACCGATATCCATTTAGGTTCAAGGTCAATGCCCACGTTGATCTTATCATATTCCCTAGAAACTTCAGGATGTGTAGGTCTCTTCCCAATTTAACTATCATCCTTGTTTGAAAACAAATGCTCTAAAGAAACAAGACCCCTTGGAATTTTGTTCCCCTTAAGTTGAACCACATCATCTTCATTGTTTAAGTCTGAGCACAACTCTTTACAATTATTATATGAACCTTTATAATACAAATCAGAGAAACATTCAGCACAGGCCAACAACTTTTCAATTTGATCATCATTATTAAATAGCTTCCAATAATCTACATTGTCAAGAATGCTCGGTCAATAGATCATTTCAATTCTATAATTGCTAGTCTTGAAGTCTAGGTGAGGCAAGAGGAGTGAAGCTGATATTGCTAAAGAATCTGTGTGGGTGTTTTTGATCCTAGGAATGGCTTCGATTGAGAATTATTCAAAAGTTTCTATCTCATCCCAAACTCAGTTTCTATAATGTCTAATCCTTGCATTATTCATTATGTATAAAATTCTTACCTGATTCACAATCAGTTCTGTATCGCCTTTTGCAACCAGTTGCTTGATTCCACTATACTTTGCCTCCCGCAAGCCAAGAAACAAGGCCTCATATTCTATTGTGTTATTAGTATTTTTGAAATCAAGTTTGAAAGAAGAAGCAAAATAGTTCTCTGATGGAGATATCAATACTACACTGGAACCTAAACTAGAGTTGGAAGAGCTTCCATAAAATACCATGTTCCATATTCCTGAACTTTCTTTTCTTGAACCTGTTGATGGTTCGATATCGTCTCCCGGCAAGATAACATAATTTCTAAACTAACATTCTTCATATAAAATTTGGGTCTTAGGATTGTTAGAAGGGAAGATCATATACTTATTCTTAGGTTCAGGTTCAAGTTTAAATTTTCTTTCTCCCAATTGTAATGATATCCTCAGACCAATCCATCTTTATCTTTCCCCCCATATCTTTACAAAAGGTTCTACTTAGTAACATCCCATAAATTGCTATAATATCAGCTACCAAAATTTTCAATTTCACTCTTTTGTCTGGGTATGCCACCAACATAGCCTGAACATCCTTCACTTGTCCTTTGAGTGGAACTTGCTTCCCATCCATCAAGTAACACCTCCCAAAAGTCTTAGTAAGGGTGAGACCTAAAGCCTTGACAACATATGAGGGCATTATATTGTCTGATGCTCCCGAATCTATGATTCAATAACTTAAATTTCAACCATTCAATAATAAAGAGATGTAAAAAGGATTATGCTTATTATTTTCATTTTCTATTTCAAACAATCAGGGATACTTTGGGCTTTAGAATTGATCATGATGGTTTTCAAAAGCAGAAACCAGAGTAGTTTTCGAGGTTGAAGTTTCTTCTGAGAAATGATTTCCTTGAGCTGGTGAACTTGATTCCCACTTTACATACTTGACTAACCTATCTATATCTTGAGGGTTTGATTTTAAATAATCGAAAGTTGAGATAGTTATAGTTGAATTTTTACAAAATTCAATGATATTAAATGTAGCAGAGGAGGAAGAAGAACTTACAACATTTTTCTGTAAAAGATTGACTTCAGATGTCTTTGGGTCATCCAAAATACCCACATTCATCTGATCTTTCCCTCTATAAGGATTGTTTGATGAACTAGCACCAGATGCAAACTTAGGAGTTCTTTGATTCCTAGTCAAAATGGTACATGAAGGGTCATTAAGGGTAACCAAGATATCCCCTCCTCTGTCAGATTCGAATTCATATTCAAGATAGAAAGACCCACAATCACTTGGCCCTGCCTGATTTCCTTCATCGTCATTGGTATTTAATTTTTATTTAATTTATTTCCTTTTTCATCAATTAAAGTGCTTTAAGTGGGGATTTTTATTTATTTAATTAAAAGAGGGGTTTTCTTTCAACTAAATAAATTAGAAGAATTTTATTTAATT
>MU227179.1:2539569-2561995 GCA_018584345.1 Thuja plicata
TAAATCTTTTAATTAAATAAAAATGGTCAAACCTTAGGAAATATTGAAATAATTGAATTAATTACAATTTGATCAAGGAAATTGATTTGAATTGAAAATGTTCCAAAGCATTGATTCAAAAATTTGAGAAAATGATAAAATAATAAATGGGGCCCAAAGTCTAGGCGACCATTTTAGGGTGCATACAATTATGTCATAATAACTTCCACACATGACAACCCTTCTTTATACCTTATTTTTCCTGTTGTGTACTTTCTTTTTTAACTTCAACATTTAATGACTGTTGTACATGACGTATCCAGAGAAATTGCCTTTTGATTTGGTTCCACCTCAGTCATACTGTACCCCATATCTAAGATTAATTTTTTAGAGTCATTATGAATCTTACTTAGCCGGTGATGAAATACACCACCATGTGTCAGATGTTGGGACCCGCCACTAACTCGTTATGGACTGAAAAAATAATTGAACCAAATTAAACTATTTTGAACCAAGGTCAAAGTGGTTCAAAAGGTTTTGGACATAAAATAATTTGACTAACTTAAACCTGACTTAAGACTCAAATTTGACAATGCAAATGAACCTAACCATAATGACCTTAAAGGAGATGATTGATTGACCAAAGACCTAAAACCTAAGAATTTGAAATTTGAACAAAAGTTCAAGGTTGATAATTCAAGATTAAATTTGAGACACAAACACTAGGCGACTCTAAATAATTACATGACTAGCACTATTGTAAAGTATGAACTTGTACTAGGGGTCCATATGGTCTCCCAAGAAAATATATTTGTCTTAGAGATATTTGATACCAAATATAGGAAATTTTATATTTAAAAGTCATTTGATCAACCTCTTGAGCACAATGAAAAGGTTTGTATTGGTCATAAATGTTCTTGTTAAATATTGTTCACCATATCTAATATTCAAAAAAAAATTAATGGTAGCTAAATTAAGTGAAATAAAAGCTATGTCTAATTTTATCAAACCTCCTAGATGCAATGGGTTAATTAAAAATGTTTCTAATGTATCCAAATAGATTCAATCACTAGATCTCGCCAAAAGCATACGTGCAAATATACGATTCAAAAGATCTTCATAATTCATTTATGATTCTCCATATCATTTAAAAATTAAAGAGATGAACATGTGAGCATTTAGAAGATCGTAAAAATCCTCCAATCTTTTAATCAAGACACTAAGTACTCAAAAATTTGATTCCATGTTAGAAATTTGAAATAGTTGAATAATCAAGATCTTTCTATGAGAGATATAAGCTATAAAATTATAAATGAAATAAAATAATTGCAAACCTATGATTCCAAGAGATTAAAAATTTCAAGATGAATTTTTTTCAACTGATTAAGTTGATCATTTTATTAATAATATAATAATTACATAATTACAAAAAAGGTGTTTTATTCCAGCCCTTCTATCCAGTCCCAAAATATAAACTTGTTGCGTAATAACAAGACACCCCTTTGACAATACTTTGATAGTCTACCAGAAGGGGGTCATGATAAAAACATTAGTTGACACCCCCCCTTCCCATACTTAAGTGCATAGATAAAAGATTAAAAATTCTCAACAAAAACCCCGTGCCTTTATGCACAAATAAGGCATTACAATCCTACAAAAAAATACCCAACCAAAGACCATACTTCATATTTTTAGTCAAATAGGGGATTAACCTCAAACAAATAGTAGCTATTATCCTCCTTGAATGCTAATGGTGCCAACAATAGTCTCATCCATGACCAATTGTTTTTTTATGTTCTTGGATCCAATGGGTAGTCTACACCTCTATCATGGTTCCTCTTTCTTCCCATCTTGAATCACCTAGGACAAAGCCACTACTTATCTTTAAGACCTAATTTCCTTCAATCAAAGATAATATTTGATGCCACTAAGACCAAGATGGGATTTAGATCACTACACCTTCGTGTCCTCATCAATATTCCAAATTAAAAAGGGCCTAAGAGGAGGAACAAATTCACCAACATGGAACAATACTCCACCCAGAAGTACAAATACCTCACACATTATTGCATCCACACCACTCTTCCTGAACACATTGTTGCATATGCCAAAGAGTTTCACAATTAGATCCAAGTTCAATATGCCACACCATGAACGGTGAGGCTATGTCTGTCGGAATAATATAAAGGTGGGTATTGAGAGGGGAGGGGTGAATTAGTACCCTTAAAAACTTTCAAACAAATATTTGTAATCAAATATTGTTTTAACCGAATGAGTAGATTCCATTCACCAAACATGTAATGTGATTGCTAAAATGTAAATGCATGTAAAAAACAATAAAACATACATGAAACTTAAGTACACATGACACTAGTATTTTGGTATCGTAGAAAACCCCTCTTAGAAGGTAAAAACTGCAATGAGGATGAGACCCACAAAGCTTCACTACTACAGTAATAAAGTAGCATGTTAGAGCTTACAAAGATTGATCACTTCTGGTGACCTTACCCTGTTAGGAGTAACAATAAGATTGATTAGATCTACCTTGTGTGAGGATTTAGCAACGCAATGTATGTGTGCACTCTATTAAGAGATTTATACAAAGACGGTTAATTCTACTTTGTTAGGAGATTTTTGGATTGTTACAATTGTCAAAGAGTAACAAAATGTGTGATCTGAACAAATTACAATCTCAATATTGTGAATATAAATACTTTAAGTACAATGAAATTATCACCTTATTATGACTGATAATACCTTTTGTACTACTCGGTAACCTTGCCTCTGTTCTAAAAACTGAATACTGCAATGTAGTCCTAGTTCATAAAAACCCTTGTTTGATCTCCTAATATTCATAGTATGGCAGCTCCTTGATCATTACTTGATCATCATACATTACAAAATAATATCTTAACCTTACATATATCAAACCTCTTAACCTAATTAGGGTTTTACAATATTTTATAAAACCTAAGATCAATGGTGTACAAAATTTACCTTGATCATCTAAACATAGGAGATATAAACAATTAATGTTTGCATTCTTAATTAATGTTCTCCTTAATCATTGTAAACCATTATCCATCTCAGAAAAAGGTTGTTACCTTGATTGATGTGCCAATTCAAACTTTTATGTAACCGCTGGTTTACTCGGTAAATACTATCTCTCGGTGCTCGGTGTTTTTTTATGTATCTCAGTTTTTACTATGTGCTCGGTGTATACTGCTTCTCAGTGAGTCTATCTTCTCGATGATCATTGCACTCGATTAACTATGCACTCGGTGATCATACCGACTAGTCTTTCTTTAACTCTGTTACCAACTTTTAATTTGAATGCTTGAATACTAATGACAACCTTCAAAGCTTATATGGAGTAACATTCTCCCCCTTTGGCATTAGTATCAAAAAAAATTATATGTAGATGTAGTATACAAAACAACTTATACATAGTGACTCCCCCTTTGTACATGCTTGGTATGCATAGAATATATACATATGTTTCCCCCTTTTTTGAAATTAATGATAAAAAGAGATAAATTAGAACTTGTCAAAAATGTTGGGATAAGTCTTCTAGAGATTTTCCAATAACTTCTCTCGTTCCTCCTTTAAGTGTTTAAGGGTTAACTATTGTAGGTTTAGTTGAGCATGCATATCATTTATGCTTTTTGTAACTGACAGTTCTGGGGTGGCAATCAAATTATTTTCCAAGGTCTCATGTTTATGCACCAATACTAAATGTGGTAGTAACATAGCCTGAAGCTCAGTTACCTAATCACTGATCTTATCCTCTTCCTTCTTCAAATCAAGTCTCAACTGCTGTGTTTGTAAAACCTTGGTGTAATGCATCTGAAATTCATGTTGCTCGATTGAAAGATTTTTTACACTATCTTTTAAATCATTATCTAATTTCTTTAAATTTTCACTAATCTTAGCAGTGAAGTGATCTAATGTGCATAACTTCTGGCGAATTGTAAGTGTCTGATTAATAACAGTTTCTAAGCCTGTTACAAATTCTCAGAGTGTTACCTTACTACTGCCACTGCTTGGCTGATCTTATTAGTAACCTTGTACTAAATCTTATTTTCTTCTCTCTCTTCTAACTTCTACTTGGCATCAATGTCTGGACCATTTATTGCCTTGGTGAGCAGTGCAAGTTGATCAATGATGGGGGTTGATTCATTCATGCTCAAGTTAGGAACTGTTGTGGGTCCACAACACACACCCCATTTTTGGTCCTCTGACCATGGGGACCCCCCTTGTTTTTGTTCTTTTGCCTTTTTTCATGTCTGCCCCCCCTCCAGTCCCCACCAGGTCAGTCTCGAAAAAGTGTTGTCAAGATTTAGATAAAAGAAGACACCTTTTTTGGCCTTTCGGAGGACCAAATTCCCCCAAAATACCAAAATGACCGAAAGGTCAAAATTTTTCCCTTTTAGTGTTTTGGCCTCTAAAAACACCGAAAGGCCAAAGATGTTTAGCTTCAGTTTTTTGGTATTTCAGACACCGAAACACCAAAAGCACTGGCATACTTAGTGGGTTATAAATAGGCTAAAGAGCCCTAATTTAATCACTTCACTCTTTTTGATCTTCGACGTTTTGAGAGTTTGCGACTTCAATATTTTTGCTCTCACTCTTTGTGCCTGCTTGCCCCATGTCTTCAAGGTTTGTCATGTCTTCCTCCTCTGCTCTCTACTCATTTAAGGTAAGTTCCTCCCTCGCCTCTCAGTTTTTTCTTTCTCCTCAATTTTAGGTTAGGTTGTTTGCACCTAGTGCTTGTCCAACCTAGTTCATGTTTGCTTCCCCTCCCCCTAGTCTCCTAAGTCCTAGCAAATGCCTTTGACCTCAACAAGAGAGTCCATCCTTGTCAAGTCAGTTCAAGTCTTTCTCCTTTTTAGCTTAGGTTTTCTTTCAGGTCTGGTTGTGACCTTTGTCACAGGTTTTCAACCTCCAAAGGGCCAAAAACTGTGTTTTTTTCTATTTCCCAAGTGTCCCTCGGGGTTTTGGCATTTTTGGCCTTTCAAACTTCCTAAAGGTCTGAAACGCCGACAAATCTGAATATCTGAAAGTGTTCAATTTTGGCCTTTTAGAGTTTGCAAACCAATTTAGACTTTCAACATCCACAAAAAACTTTTAGGCTTTCACATGTCAAAAGATCTGATAAATATTTGCTTCACACACTCAACCTTTTTGGATATCGAACAAGTTTTTGGCGCCCGAAACCCTGAAAGGCCTGAAAGTGTGAAAACTGTATTTCTGCCTACTTAGAGAGTTTTTTTACCTCTATTTTATTATATTAGTCATCTTTATTTTAATTTTTATTCAAATAAAATACTGATATATTCATGTTTCATTGCAGGAATGCCTAAGAAAAATATTGCATCACCCATGAAGTACCTATACAAGGGGAACACTCCCCCTTCCAAAATTGGCAACAAGCACATTGAAATCATTGATACTGATATCGGGAATGTAGATTGGGATGACTTCCTAACAAGGTGTGCCCAACCAGTCAGGATATCAGAGGATTGTACCTCATTGGTATTAGCAGGACTGGTCAATGCGGTAGCCCACCCAGTGGTAGTGACCTCATCTGAACTGATCATGACGTTGGCAAACCATTATGACTCTGAAAAAAGGGTGGTTCAAAATATAGAGGGCCAACTAGTATTGGATATTAGGCCAGATATCATAAAGTATGTCTTCCACCTCCACAAAGGCATAGACAATTTCTATGACTTCTTCATAGAGAAGAGAAACTTGTGGTTCAATAACAAAGGGGAAGAGGCCTATGATATAGTCAATAAATATTACCTCGAGAAACATCTCCCCAAAAATAAGCTGGACAAGATAGACTTAAGGAGGGGATACATAAAGATGATATCAAGGCGGCCCTAACAATGCTAAGATGAGTATATGGATTACCACAATCATCCCAACTAGAGAATTGGATGATTCTCCTGATATAAAGACTCAGAGGCTGCAAGTCTAGGTTCGAATAGGGGACCATCATCAGTGACAAGTTGGATGAATAGTAGGTGGCAATGAAACACAACCCCAAGTTTTATATGAGTACCTACGTGGTGTACCTATTGGTAGCATGACCAAACTACCCAGGACTCATCAAGAGGGAAAACATAAATGATCCCAATGCATGGCCTCACATCATGTACCCCCAGTAATAGAAAAGGGAAAAAATGTCATAGGAGAGCCCAGACTACAGGATAGTCAATGGTGCCTTCATTTTTGCAATCATCTGATCCATTGAGGTGATTTTGCAAAAAGGATGTCAGAAGAAGCAGCCGCCAAGGTAAGGGTCATTGGGGCTTATTATATATAGTACAAGACATTCACCTACATCTAACTAGAAGGGTCCACTTTGAAACCTAAGAAATTTCCCCGATACCCATCTGATTGGGTAATCACCTTAGAGATGGCTAGGTAGCTTGCAGAAACCTATGAGCATATCAAGCACAAGAAGAAACATTTTTGGGACTTCCCCATTTCTCTGGGCCCATACACCTTACAAGATATGAATGTATGCAAATATTTGGCCTTTGAGTGGGATGAATTCCCATTACAGCTATATAAATAGTTCTACCAATTTTTGACCCAATCAGAACATACAGTCACATAATCGGCAGGTTTTATGTCCATGAGCCACATCTGGAAGATCATTGGATCAATTGCATAGATGAGTATGAGGTCATAATTTAGGATTACTACAAGATGTCCCTCACCCTTGCATAGCACACATTGAAGACCCCATTTCCTCCTAAGGTTTGGGAAAAGGAATAAGATGAGGTATGAGAATCCATATATACTCTAGATAAAATATATAATAGGCCTATCATGAATGTTGAAGTTGATAAAGATGAGAATGGTGACATTGAGTTCCAGGCCAGGCACATACTCAGCACAATAGAAGCTTGGACCAAAAGGCCTTATAAAATGGAGCCCATCCCTGTAAAGACACTATTGGATCCATCCAAGAAGGTGAATAAATAGCACGGGGAGAAAAGTACAATGTTGCAATACAAGAAGGCACCACCATAGAAGCCAAGCATGGTATATGGCCATGAACGTGCAGTGGAGTATGGGTCAAACCCAAGGCACAATGCTCCTAAGACAAGAATGACTGGGAAAATAGATCCTCCCATGGGGCCAGTATAGGTTTCACTGGATGAAGGACCCTCCACTTCTAGACAATCTTCTCCTGCCATCAAAAAGGGCAAGAAGACATATAAGAGGAAGAAAGCTTCTGTGTCTCTGCAATTAGAAACTGTACAAGAGGAGCCACAAGAAGAGGAAGAGGGAGAGATCCCTCTAGTCAAAAGGACAAGGTCTGAGAAAAGGAGACTAGTAGGAAACACCAAGAGGATCCTAAATAGAAAGATAACCCCTTGGATGCTCTAGGATCAGATGAGTTCCAAATGTCAGACTTTGAGGGTCTAGAAGGTTTTTCAAACCCAGACCATGACATGCTAGGTTATGCAACTGGGTATGAGGTAGGTGGTCCTTCTTGTTTTCAACCAAAGGTAACCCTAACTCCACCTCTAACTCAATTTACCAATCCAAAGCCAAATATACCTATTGTGGGAAAGAGCTCTAAAGAAGATCAAGGGCTCAAGAATCAAGAGTCCCCAATCGCCCAAGAGGTGACTAGAAATGAGCCCACAATAGAAACAATTATTGTTACAATGCCCCCTCACATTCCTGCTCTACCAACTACTCTTCCACCTCCTATTCCTACTCCACCACCATCAAGCCCTTTGCCTTGCCACATCCTGACCCCCGGAGGATCAGTAACCATAGAGGTTGTGTCACCTTTTGAAACCACATTAAAGGTCATGACTGGTCCCAATACAGAAGTGTTTGCTAGCTCCTCATGAGATGAAGACAAATTATAGGAAAAACAAGATGAGGCAATGGAAGAAGAAGACAAGGTAGAAGAGGAAAGGGAAAAGGAAGAAGAACATAGAGGAGAAATAAATGAAGGGGAATAGAGAAAGGAACAAGAAGAAGGGCCAGATAAAGAGGTGACTCCAGGGTACCAAAATTTGGATTCATTTCTTTACATTACCCCATATGATCCAGTCACGGCATCTAGTAAGCCTAAATGGTTCACTAAAGAAATATTTTTAAGGAGAAGAACTTATAAAGATGACGATGAAGGGGAAAATACAGATATAGCATCCTTAGGGAAAGCTTTTCATTAGACAAAGATCATATTACCAGCATAGACAATGTCCTATGTCACTCAAGACACTAGGGGGCACTAGAAGGCATAGGTTACAATCCCATCCACTAGCACCTCTCAAACTCAGGCAACTCTAGAAGACTATACATTTGAGGAGGTAGATTTGGGGGAACTCAACAGGGAAGGGAGCAAGATACTAACAGCCTTAGGGCTTAAACATGCTCTAGGTTTCATGATTAAGGATGAGGAGACCATAAAATCCTTGATAGAAAAGAATGAAGCCTTGAATAAGTTCATTCACAAAATGGTTGGTTCTATTGACCCCAACTTCCCAGAGACCTCATTACAGGTCATGTTAGATAAGAGAAACACCCCAGACCTTCCGGTAGGGTTAACACCATCCTTCATCAAAGCAAGTGCAGATTGGAAGGAATATTTTGAGCAGTATGGGGAAGGTGCCATCAAACGGGTATTCAAACCTTATAAGGTTATTCTAATAGAAGCTACAAATTTGATTGATATCATGAAAAATGAGGGTGGCCTGGAGTCTGAGACAAAAAAATGGAAATCCACCCTCCAATATTTGCAGATCATTAAGAAACAGTGCATCCAAATTCTGGTAAAGATATATGAGGGTGAGGAGCTAGACAATTTTGGGACTTGGATCAAGCGCATAACCAAGATAATTAGCATTTATGAAAGATGTCAAGCCTCCATATTGGAGAAGCAGAAAGAAGTCTTGGAATAGGTGGAAGAAATATATGTTTTCTTCACAAGGATCGGCTTTGATTTGTACCAGGATGAAGCTAAGCATATCTTACAGCCATCTAAAGCAGTGATCCAACAATTTAGGGACATTATGGTAAGCGTAGAGACCAATGAAGCCTTGCAGAAATTATTTTATTCAAAAGAAGAGATAATAAGGATGAAAAGCCATGAAGAGGAGATCCAATTCTTTGCTTCTGAGCTAACTATATTCAAAGAAAAGGAAGAATGAAAGGTCAACAAGGTGAAAAGAATGAAGATAAATTATGAGGAAGTTCAAGAGGTCATTCAGAGGCTCTGGGCCATATTAGCATTTTTCCCTGACCTTGTCAAAGAAAAGGATAATTAACAAGGAACAAACAAACCCTCCTACACTTTGAGCTCAAAGGCTCAGGCGGGTGTACCGATTGGATTCACTTCTTTCAGTGAATCATGAGATGGATTCCTTCCCATCACACTTGATATAATAATCATTCGCAGCTCTTTAAATAGAAAGGGAAAATGATTTGAATAATTGATTGATGAAGAAACTACAAGACAAACCAGAGACCAGTGCCTTATCTATTGAGCAATAGAGTCAAACAGATGTGCAATCCCAGAAAACTTTTAACTCCAAACTCAAAAATCCAAATGAAATGCCTTGCAAACCATTCTTCTCATTTCAACTCCTGGACATCATATTCATATGTAAACTTAGAATTCTCTGAATTTGAAAACAAGACTTACTCTCCTTGAGAGAAACTTAGATTCAAACCCACAAATACCTTGTAACTGGTATATTAACATGCCTTACAAGTTAATATACCATGAATCATCAAAAGAGTTTGTCTTTCCATGCACATTTTCTGAACAATCTGAAAATACTTTCAATAGTCAAACTATTGAATTGAAATAAAATTTAAAACTCTGCACATTTTAATCCTATTTTCTCACATTGCACCAGAAATTGACAAGTGGTGCTCGCTTATTTGTTTTGAAAATCACTTTTTTAACTCCTAACTGTCTCCACTTTTGCCTCCGTGAGTGCGTGACTAGGCCATTACCGCTCAATCGCAACACCTTTTTATCACCTTGCAAACCTTGCGCGAGTGCGCGATGAGATGAGTCGCCCACTCACATGACTTTTTCAAAACTTTCATTTTCATCTGTGGGTGTGTGATGAGTAATTTTGGGCTATGCGACTAAGCGACTAGAAGCTACGCAACTGCGCGACTGGCTCAGTTGCCAGCTCGCACACCATTTTGAGCACCTCCTCAAACCTGCGTGACGATCTTGGTTGTGCAGTCATGAGCCAATTTTGCGATCTCCCTTCTCATCCATGGGTGTGCAATTGGGTGCCACATGTCCGCCATGTGTCCTCCAGCTCATCTACAAAATTAGGGCGTTGACAGTTAGGCACGCTTCCTGAGGTGCCATTTGAGCTCGCGTGCAGAGAGCCTCCTCTTTTCATCTTCAAATTACAATGTTTGCAATTTTGGTTATAAACATCTCCGAGTTCCATAGCATCGGCAATGTGGGATTAAAGTTTTTCAATTTTAAAGCCTTCTTGTGCATTATTGCCCAAAATATGGGGCCCGCCACACACTGAAATCTTCCAGCCAAGGGGCTGCCAATAGCCTTATCTGCTTCTAATTCATATTAATAATCGTGCATGGGAGTATTTAAACATTTAGAAAAACACTTCCCTAGTTAATGTGGGATAAGTGTTTTTCACCGTTTCATAAAGGAAAAACTATGCATGGCCATGTCTCCATTCTATATATTGCACAAGGTTTCACTTTTTATTTCATTTCAAAGTGCAAGCCTTTAGTGCTTTAGTCTGTGCAGACTCTCCTCATATTCTTGCCACTTGTATTTGCTTTGAAACTTAAACTCCCTTTTGAAACATTTCATGCGCTGGGCATACATCCTCCGGCGAGATCTCGCAAATTATCTCCTCCAATGGCTTGTTGTGCATGCTTTTGATATGTCTCCTTTGATGTATAGACTTTGGCATTCATTTCCATGGGCTTCCTCACTCCAAACACTGCATCCTCCATATGCTGGCATCCTGGTCTATGTCTGCGCAGTTCTTTGAAATGTCAATTTAGCCTCCTCACTTTACAATTAAAAAAAATCATGTTTCCCTTGCATATATACTGATAGATGAAGAGCATGGTTCAAGCCAGAACAACTTAAAAATAGCTTTAGGTATTTGAAAACTCTGCAAATCTACCATGTCAGAACAACTTCTAGTCGAGAAAAAAATAATCTACGACCAAGCTGTATTAGAGATATTACTCTATTACACATTCATTCATAAAATGTATCTATACGCGGCCATTGGCGTAGACTTCCAGTCTTCTATTTCAGCGTATTAAACTCCTTCAAACATTGCATTGAGTCATTGCCATTCAAGTGCCCTATTTTCCATTGCATGATCTCTTTACTTCATACGCTAGATTCATTTTGTATTTTGCAAGTTATTCCTTACTTCCTCGTACAACATGATATTCCTCTTCCTGCCACTAAAGAGGCCAAATTTTCCGTAAAAGATGCCAAAGAATCAAAGGTCTTCATAGAAAGGTGTGGTACAATCGATATAAATCTATGTAGATTAGATGGTCCCTGCTGGCATTCTCTTACATTTTCATGTATTATTTGTAAACTCAGGTCACTATTTTCCATAGAGTTTCATTGTATGATAGTTGGATACATTAAATCAATGTCCATCGTGGTCACCAAATCCATGACCACTATCCATGACCACACCTATTCCTGGTTCAGTCATAATATAGGTCCAAGTCAAACAACGCCCATTCAATGCCATGTTTAATTTTCCTACTCAGCATCTTCTTTGTATTTGTTACAGCTTCCTTCAAAACATCGCATCAAAGTCTCCATTTTGTTTGGTTTTTGATAAAGTCTCCATGCCACATGTACTAATGATGTCTCATATCTCATTCTAAAGATGCCATGTACACATGCACAGGCAGAGCAAAAATTGGAAAATTTATCAAAACTGATTTTGACAGTCGCAGCCAACATTTGCCAAGAATTTCCAAAGCAAAGTAACAAATCCAATGTGTGTGTTAATCATTCAAAATCTTATGAGGTTGTAAACTCCAAGGTGTTCTGAAATAGTCAACATGCCAAGACTATACTCTATGTCAGAGCATTATCCAGCACCAAAAATCCAACATTAAAACTTCCCCAAATGTTTTGAACATTCCATTCATATATATTGGTTATTTAAATCAAACAATTTAAATAATTTTACTTCAATTTAGAGAATATCATCATTTAAATCATAATGATTCAAAATAAAATGTCACTTAAAATCATGTCAAGAACTCCTTTTAATATCATGGCAGGTGTGGGGCCGCCGATGGTCCTGATCTAAAATTCTCTTTTTAAACTGATGCCAACCCAAAACGACGAATGGCCTCTGGAACTTGCCAAAAACATTGACTAAAAAGCATCCCATAATCATACAAATGTAAACCCACACCCTTTTTTGATATGTGAAAACACATACCAGAGGGATTTGTCGGATCCAATTCTACATGCCTGGAGTAACTTGAGGCCCAAGCCCAATCCCGGTAATACACTTTCACATACAGAGTATAGGGAAATGATCTTGATTCTGAAATAACCATTCGGCAAGAAATTACCAACCTCTGAAGAAGGCAATTCAATAAAATGCAATTTTTTTAGCATCATCAATCTGAACAAATTCCCTTTGGATCTGATTTCAAAAACTTGCCCAATGTACACCTACTGGTCGGAGGCTTTAGAACTTGATTCATTTTCCCACAAGGAATATGAACCTTCAACTAGATTTCTCTGACAATCAATTGATCAACTGGGATTAATCTACAAAGTCAGCTCTTTACAACTTTCCTAAATTTAAACATAGTGAAAAATGCAGAAATCAAGTTTAGAATCGGAAAAGAAAAGTGATCGATCGGATCAGTAGAAGTCTGCAAATCTCCAAGTAGGTACAACTCCATGCTTAAAATATGAGGGAAAACTCAACTATTCAAGGCATTCATCCGGATACACATTTGCAGGACCTCAAAGTAGGTCATTCAGAAACTCTGCAATTGTGCATTTGACCATTTTACAAATTGATAGAAACTGTAAACGGAATGAGCTTAGCAAACTGACCAAATGGATTCATCATGACCTAAATACTAAGATATAAGAATTATCTGATCTCTATAATACGATGTAAAAGGAATTGTTCCAGTTAGGTCATAAGGTCAAAAGTTACAATTGGTCAAACAGGGCTATTCAGAAATCTGGGCAAAACAAGGAAACGAGATATTTCTGGAAGACCAACTTTGAGGGATTGGAAGACCTATCAAACGGATTTGAAATGGATTGAGCTTTGGAACATAAGTTCTTTAATATACATATTAAATATTCCTCAAAGTGGTGGGCCATGAAACTTAATAGGATACAAGATATTCTAAGGCAAACTAGGCATGTTACAGCAAATTGATACTTAGGAAAAAGTGCAGATTTGGACAAGCACCTCCGAATGGCCATCTCCAAAACAAGTCAGAACTGAAATCTGAAGGTTGGGACCAACTGTATACGCCAAATGAAAGGTAAGGAACATGTCTCCCTAGCGGTTTTTCATAAAAATCAAGAGGCCTCTTTCTGCATGCATTCAAAATATGCCTTTTCCACAAGTTTCTTAGGGCAACAATCTGCACTTAGAGAAATTTTTAGTGTAGTCACTCCAAATTTCTCCAAAATTTGAGAGTACTAACATTGGCTCTATCTGGGGATGTGTGCCCCATGTGGGCATGCAGAGAATTCAGAATCATTGGTACGGTAGACCATTCACAAATAAATCAGACTTTTCTCTTCCTCTTTCTTTCTCTTACTAAGAACTCCTTTATTCTCTTTCTCAAACTAGGAAATTTTATTGAAAACCACACACCACACAACTGAAAACAAAGAAACTATATAATGTATACATTTTTTACAAAAACCTCAAGCCCTTTCACAACTGAAACTATCACTTGCCTCTATCAAAAATTTGATTCTCTTCTTGGCATACAAATATCAAACTAAAAATGCATTTATACAGCTGCTGCTCAAACTCACAAGGAATCATAAAAATGAAAAATACCTTGTTTGTAACTCCTTTCATGTCTTTAGAAATTCTTCCGTCAGAGGCATCATAATCAAAAGGATGAAACTTATTCTTCACATCATCAAATGTCAGAAAATATGAACCATAACAATAAGGAAATGCATCATGATAAAAACCATCAAACTCCACTTGCATCACCCCCTCATTAGCTAGCTGGTCCGTATAGAAACTAAATGACTCATACTCACATAAGCCATGTATACCAAAATCTGGAAAAACCTCACAATAGAAAGGCATATCAGCATGTTGTTCAAAACATGGATTGGAAACCTCCTCCACCTTCAAATTACCCACATGGTTAAAAGGGACGAGCTTATTAACATCATAGTCATGTTCACTACATGGAACAATGAACCCATCAAATGAAAATTCAGACTCACAATCACTTTCATCCCAGGAAGTAACACAATCTGATCTCTCACTGCATATTGACACATCTTCAACATTAAAATCAGAATAGATCAACTCTGAAAACTGAATGCATTCCTCAAACAATGAATTAACAACAACATGTTTTTCTCTCATATGAACATGGTAACAAAGATATGGCTAATCCGTATCAATGTCCTCATCAAACACATCATTAGTATAAACTTTGAAGACATTAGTACCCCTGCTGTCATAATCACTTTCAGCATATGATTCAAAATCAGAGATATCATTATAATTAGACTTAACACCTCGATCATTAGGCAAAGAAGTGCATAAAAAATTCATACTACTTTCTTCAATCAGAGGAGATAGGGAAAGACACCAATCATCCTCAAGTTTCTCATCATGTGTAGGATTTTCATTACACAAACAATTCATATGCTAAAATAGATCATTATTAAATGCAGAGATTTCAAAAACACACTCATCTTGCACTCTACTCTTTGATTGAAAAGACCCAACTAACTGATCTCCATCCTGATTTTCATTCATAATATCATGATAAAGTTGCAAGATAGCATCATATTCCATCCCATAAGGAAGACCCTCATTTACTATCCCTCTTTCCTCAAGTTTTGATACCAGATTTATTTCAAAACTCTGAAGACCAAACTCATTTGTATCATGTGGATGTAAAATACTATTTTTAGAATTGGTGAAGATACTCTTACCTTCACATGTTGATTTGTATTCATTCCCACAAATGCTTTTATCTTCCCATGCTACCTTATGCTCACATAATAACAATGAATCAACATCCTGCATCATATCATTTTCTTGTGAAACATAAGTTTCAACATCCTCTTGATTCTCATAGGAGTGTAAAACACATATATCCTCTTCATCATTCAAAACATTGTTAGTATCACTGCACTTAGGATCAAAATGAGAGAGCATTTTTGACATAACTTTGTAAGGCAAAGGTTCATTGAGCAAGTCAGCATTATAAGCAATTGAAACATCTTTCATTTCTACCATTTCTTGGACACATGTATTGTTGTCACCATTATAAGTTTCTTCTGTATGCAACAAAGGATGACTAACCATAGATCTATTCAAATCTGAATTCAAGAACTGATTACAAACCAAAGCAGAGGTATCAATACACCTACTTGGAGCTGCAAACTTTTCACAATACTCTTGTCCATTCTCAAATGTATTTTTCCAATGAATTCCTCTAGAGAAATGATTTTTTGTCATTTCATACTTGGCATTGTTTTCAATATCTATTGCTGTCCTGAACGCCTAATGCAAAGTCTTAGGTTCCTTGTCTCTCAACCTATAACTCATCTTCTTCTCAAATGCACCATAATATACCACAACACACACATTGTGTTGAGGTCGAATACTTTCAGGTATTTCATGTAAAACTCTTGCAAATCTGATATTAAAATAAGGAACTAGTTCATCCTCTTCGATCCTTAGATTCAACCATTCAGTAAATATATCACTCAAATTTCTTCTCTCACCAAATTTTTCCATAAAGGCAACATGAAATTCATCACAAGAAGAAATTGAACAAGCTGGTAAAAAGGAAAACCAGTCCCTAGCATTGTCTTTTAAATTTTGAACAAACAACTTCATGTATATATCTTCATGATGAATCTCAAAGTCACCCATCAGATCAGCAAATTCCGGCAAGTGCTTACATGCTGAATCTGATTGTTTCCCCTCAAATTTTTGTAGATGCTTCCTAATCTTAGTAGGAATTTCATTTGGGGAATCATGAATGCCATCAAAGCATAATGGTGCATATCTTTTCATAGAAAAATTTATGCAATAATTCATTATTGGCTATATCTTTTATGAAATTATATACGGTACTAATGACATATATTTGAATAAATCAGACATATACCAGAGATTTTTAACATGAACCTTGCAACTTCAACCATCTGTCTTTTAAAATAACAACATACTTCTAACTTGATATCTGAATCTTTTGAACCGAGAAGTATGAGAGATCTCCAAACTATTTTCCCCCTTTCTAGTGACTTCTTCACCTATTGAGGAAACTTTTCTTTCACATAAAGAACATAAGGATTACCTGGGAATACAATTGCAGTTGCTGCTCTTATTTCTTTGAATGGAAATCTGGTAGATCTAGATCCTTCTTGATAGCTCCATCGGGTTCATTTCAACATAGAGTCGCCACCTCCTTGCAGAGGAAAGCTTTTAAACAGCAAAAGCCATTTGACACATACATTTATTTCTGGGTTCTCTCCAACCAGCAAAGCCACACAAATATTTTATAATTATTGCAATAAAATGCTTCCAAGGTATCCTTCTACAAATCTGAAACTACTTCCAGATTTTATTATCTTGACTCTTTCTTTCAAAACCAGATTCTGGGGTTAATACAGCAAGACAAGGAAACCACTCTCCTACACTCACTAACCATTTTACTAAAACTTTACTTACTCCCTAGCAGATTCATCATTCTATTAGCGACTCGGATGGGCTGACTTGAAACTGGATTGAAAGATTTAGAAATTAGAAAACCAGATATTATAGGATAATTCAACAAGATTTTTGCATTTCTTAATCCCCAGTAGATTCGCCATTCTGTTAGCCTTTTTCCCTAACCTTGTCAAAGAAAAGGCTAATTAACAAGGATCAAACAAACCCTCCTACACTTTGAGCTCAAAGGCTCAGGCAGGTGTACCTATTGGATTCACTTCTTTCAGTGAATCATGAGATGGATTCCTTCCCATCACACTTGATATAATAATCATTCATAGCTCTTTAAACAAAAAGGGAAAATGATTTGAATAATTGATTGATGAAGAAACTACAAGAAAAACCAGAGACTAGTGCCTTATCTATTGGGCAACAGAGTCAAACAGATGTGCAATCCTAGAAAACTTCCAACTCCAAACTCAAAAATCTGAATGAAATGCCTTGCAAACCATTCTTCTCATTTCAACTCCTGGACATCATATTCATATGCAGACTTAGAATTCTCCGAATTTGAAAACAAGACTTACTCTCCTTGAGAGAAACTCAGATTCAAACCCATAAATACCTTGTAACTGGTATATTAACATGCCTTACAAGTTAATATACAAGAATCAAAACAAACATACAAAGACATCAAACAAGTTCTGAACAGGGATTTCCTTTGTTTTTCATTAAAAATCATCTGAAACTGTACATTGCAAGACCATGAACACAAAAATTAAGACCCAAAAACCTGGAAGCTGCCCAGCAGCATAAATTTCAACATCCACCTCTCAATTCAGAAGAAAACTGAGATATAGGAGAAAAGGAAAAATAAATTTAGTCACTGACACCTGTCCTTCTCTCTCAGAAAATATCTATAGCCACTTCATTCTGTTACTCCCAAAATCTGATCTGATATGCCCTCAAATGGTCTGTAAAATCAGATTCCTCTCTTTAATACCTTTCTAATGGTATATAATAGCTGATACTTCTGATTAAATTTGCACCCTGAATCATCAAAAGAGTTTGTCTTTCCGTGCACATTTTCTGAACAATCTAAAATATTTGAATACTTTCAATAGTCAAACTATTGAATTGAAATAAAATTTAAAACTCTACACATTTTAATCCTATTTGCTCACATTGCACCACAAATTGACAAGTGGCACTCGCTGATTTGTTCTAAAAATCACTTTTTTAACTCTTGACTGTCTCCACTTTTGCCTCCGTGAGTGCGCAACTAGGCCATTACCACTCAGTCACAACACCTTTTTATCACCTTGCAAACCTTGCACGAGTGCGCGATGAGCTAAGTCGCCCACTCGCATGACTTTTTCAACAGTTTCATTTTCATTTGCAGGTGCGCGATGAGAAATTCTGGGCTGTGCGACTGAGCGAATAGAAGCTATGCAACTACACAACTGGCTTAGTCGTGATCTCACACACCATTACGAGCACCTCCTCGAACCAGTGCGACTGCGTGATGAGCTTGGTCTCATAGTCGTGAGCCAATTTCGCGATCTACCTTCTCATCTGCGGGTGTGCGACTGAGCGCCATGTGTCCGCCATGTGTCCTCCAGCTCGTCTACAAAATTACGGGGTTGACAGTCAGGCACACTTCCCAAGGTGACATTTGAGCTCACGTGTAGATAGCCTCCTCTTTTCATCTTCAAATTACAATGTTTGCAATTTTGGTTATAAACATCTCCTAGTTCCATAGCATCGGCAATGTGGGATTAAAGTTTTTTGATTTTAAAGCCTTCTTGTGCATTCTTGCCCAAAATATGGGGCCTGCCACACACTAAAATCTTCCAACCAAGGGGCCACCAATAGCCTTATCTGCTTCTAATTCATATTAACAATCATGCATGGGAGTATTTAAACATTTAAAAAAACACTTCCCCAGTTAATGTGGGATAAGTGTTTTTCACCGTTTCATAAAGGATAAACCGTGCATGGCCATGTCTCCATTCTATATATTGCACAAGGTTTATTTTTTATTTCATTTCAAAGTGCAAGCCTTTAGTGCTTTAGTCTGCGCAGACTCTCCCCATATTCTCGTCACTTGCATTTGCTTTGAAACTTAAACTCCCTTTTGAAACATTTCATGCGTTGGGCATACATCCTCCAGCAAGATCTCGCAAACTATCTCCTCCAATGGCTTGTTGCGCATGCTTTTGATATGTCTCCTTTTATGTATAGACTTTGGCATTCGTTTCCATGGGCTTCCTCACTCCAAACATTGCATCCTCTATACGCTGGCAGCCTGGTCTATGTCTGCGCAGTTCTTTGGAATGTCAATGCAGCCTCCTCACTTTGTAATTAAAAAAACTCATGTTTCCCTTGCATAAATACTGATAGATGAAGAGCATGGTTTGAGCCAGAACAACTTGAAAATAGCTTTAGGTATTTGAAAATGATCCAAATCTACCATGTCAAAACAACTTCTAGTTGAGATAAAAACAATCTATGACCAAGCTGCATTAGAGATATTACTCTATTACACATTCATTCATAAAATGTATCTGTACGCGGCCATTGGCATAGACTTCCAGTCTTCTATTTCAACGTATTAAACTCCTTCAGACATTGCATTGATTCATTGTCATTCAAGTGCCATGTTTTCCATTGCATGATCTCTTTACTTCATACGCTAGATTCATTTTGTATTTCGCAAGTTATTCCTTACTTCCTTGCACAACATGATATTCCTCTTCCTACCGTTGAAGAGGCCAAATTTGTCGTAAAAGATGCCAAAGAAGAAAAGGTCTTCATAGAAAGGTGTGGTACAATCGATATAAATCTGTGTAGATTAGATGGTCCCTACTGGCATTCTCTTACATTTTCATGTATTATTTGTAAACTCAGGTCACTATTTTCCATAGAGTTTTATTGTATGATAGCTGGATACATTAAATCAACGTCCACCGTGGTCACCAAATCCATGACCACACCTATTCCTGGTTCAATCATAATATAGGTCCGAGTCAAACAACGCCTATTCAATGCCATGTTTAATTTGCCTACTCAACATCTTCTTTGTATTTGTTACAGCTTCCTTCAAAACGTCACATCAAAGTCTCCATTTTGTTTGGTTTTTGATAAAGTCTCCATGCCACATGTACTAATGATGTCTCATATCTCATGCGAAAGATGCCATGTACACATGCACAGGCAGAGGGGAAATTGGAAAATTTATCAAAACTGATTTCGACAGCCGTGACCAACATTTGCCAAGAATTTCCAAAGCAAAGTAACAAATCCAATGTGTGTGTTAATCATTCAAAATCTTATGAGGTTGTAAACTCCAAGGCATTCTGAAATAGTCAACATGCCAAGACTATACTCTGTGTCAAAGCATTATCCAGCACCAAAACTCCAACATTAAAACTTCCCCAAATGTTTTGAACATTCCATTCATATATATATTGGTTATTTAAATCAAACAATTTAAATAATTTTACTTCAATTTAGAGAATATCATCATTTCAATCATAATGATTCAAAATAAAATGTCACTTAAAATCATGTCAAGAACTCCTTTTAATATCATGGCGGGTGTGGGGCGGCCGATGGTCCTGATCTAAAATACTCTTTTTAAACTGATGCCAACCCAAAATGACAACTGGCCTCTAGAACTTGCCAAAAACATTGACTAAAAAGCATCCCATAATCATACAAACGTAAACCCACACCCTTTTTTGATATGTGAAAACACATACCAGAGGGATTTGTCGGATCCAATTCTACATGCCCGGAGTAACTTGAGGCCCAAGCCCGATCCCAGTAATTCACTTTCACATACAGAGTATTGGGAAACGATCATCATTCTGAAATAACCATCTGACAAGAAATTACCAACCTCTGAAGAAGGCAATTCAATAAAATGCAATTCTGTTAGCATCATCAATCTACACAAATTCCCTTTGGATCTGATTTCAAAAACTTGCCCAATGTAAACCTACTGGTCGAAGGCTTTAGAACTTGATTCATTTTCCCACAAGGAATATGAACCTTCAACTAGATTTATTTGAAAATCAATTGATCAACTGGGATTAATCTACAAAGTCAGCTCTTTACAACTTTCCTAAATTTAAACATAGTGAAAAATGCAGAAATCAAGTTTAGAATCGGAAAAGAAAAGTGATCAATCGGATTGATAGAAGTCTGCAAATCTCCAAGTAGGTACAACTCCATGCTTAAAATACGAGGGAAAACTCAATTATCCAAGGCATTCATCCAGATACACATTTGCAGGACCTCAAAGTAGGTCATTCAGAAACTCTGCAATTGTGCATTTGACCATTTTACAAATTGATAGAAACTGCAAACGAAATGAGCTTAGCAAACTGACCAAATGGATTCATCATAACCTAAATACGGAGATATAAGAATTATCTAACCTCTATAATATGATGTAAAAGGAATTGTTCCAGTTAGGTCACAAGGTCAAAAGTTACAATTGGTCAAACAAGGCTATTTAGAAATCTGGGCAAAACAAGGAAATGAGATATTTCTGGAAGACCAACTTTGAGGGATTGGAAGACCTATCAAACGGATTCAAAATGGATTGAGCTTTGGAACATAAGTTCTTTAATATACATATTAAAGATTCCTCAGTGGCGGGCCATGAAACTTAATAGGATACAAGATATACAAAGGCAAACTAGGCATGTTACAGAAAATTGATACTTAGGAAAAAGTACAGATTTGGACAAGCACCTACGAATGGCCATCTCCAAAACAAGTCAGAACTGAAATCTGAAGGTTGGAACCAACTGTATACACCAAATGAAAGGTAAGGAACTGTATGCAGTGAAAATACCTGCAGCTGCACAGCAAGTCAAAACATGCAAACACAAGATATACTAATAAATCAAAGCATGTAAAGAACTTGAAACACAACTATATTTCCACTACAACCTCCGATGAGCTAAAACAAGTGCACCCAAGACTTGTTTGATTTTCTCTTAGAGATTTTGTGGGTGTGCTCTCCCAACACAATGTAATAAATCCCACTAAGATGCAAAAAGATGAAGATTTGAGCACAAGTATGTGGAACTTGCCCCAAATCTCTCTCAAAGGATGAATGAAAATGCAAAGATCTATGCTAAGAATGCAAATGCAAGAGATTGACTACTAGATTGAGATGAAAACTAAACTAAGGATGAACATGCAAGATTTCAAACTAAACTATGAAAATGAATCTAAAATATTATGCAAAATGATGAGATACAAACTAAGTGCTCAAGTGTTCAAGTGTGCAAGAATGCTAGAATGCTAGAATGCTCAAATTACTCACTAGTTTCTAGTTCTCATTAGTTCTCATTCTAGTTGAAAATGAGGAGTGAGGCCTCCTTTTATGGATTTGCTATGAAAATTGGACGGCTAAGATTAAGAGGTGGAAAATGAGTGGTTGAGATTAAAGGTTAGGTAGGGTTTTGGTGGGAGTGAAGGAGATTAAG
>MU227179.1:2587362-2623726 GCA_018584345.1 Thuja plicata
TAGCCATGATCTCCTTACACACAATTCAAGATGCCGACACATCAACATTATTTGCAAGAAATACAATTTACAAAACAAATAATAAGAATAGGAATTATCCAAGGTTGAGACACCTTATTCCTAACAATTTAATCACTTCTCTCTTTTTTATCTATGACATTTTGAGAGCTCCCAACTTTGGGATTTTTCTCTCTCGCTCTTTGTGCCTACTTGCCCCATGTATTTGAGGTTCATCATGTCATCCTCCTCCAATCTCTGGTCATTCAAGGTAGGTTCCTCCCTCACCACTCAGTGTTTTATTTCTTCTCATTTTTAGGTAACGGTTTTTGCACCTAGTGCTTATCCAGCCCAGTTCATGTTTGCTTCCCCTCCCATTGGTCTCCTAAGTCCTAGCATATGCCTTTGACATTGGTAGGAGAGTCCATCCTTGTCAGTTCGGGTCAAGTATTTCTTGTTTTTAGGTTAGTTTTTCTTTCGGTTCCAGTCGTGAACTTTGTCATAGGTTTTCAGCCTCTGAAAGGCCAAAAACTATGTTTTTGTCTGTCACCCAAGATTCCCTTGGGATTTCTGCATTTTTGGCCTTTTGGACCTCCTAAAGGTCTGAAACACTGACAACTCTGAATCTGTGAAAGTGTTCAATTTTGGCCTTTTGGATTTCACAACCCAAATCGGACTTTCAGAGTTCGCAAACTAATTCAGGCTTTTGGCATCCATAGAATATTCTAGGCTTTTGCATGCCGAAAGGTCTGATAAATGCTTGCCCTTTAATGATTGTTTTTTTTGCATGTTTGGCCTTTTCGGACACCGAACCAATTTTTGGCGCCCGAAACCCCGAAAGGCCTGAAAGTGCAAAAACTCTATTTCTAGCTACTTAGAGAGTTGTTTTACCTCTTTTCTCTTAGATTAGTCAGCTTTCTTTTAGTTTTTCTTCAAATAAAATATTGATACTTGCATGTTTCATTGTAGGAATTCCTAATAAAAAGACTGTGTTTCCCATGAAGTACCTATACAAGGGGAACACTCCCCCTTTCAAAATTGGCAACAAGCATATTGAAATCACTGATATTGATATCGGGAATGTAGATTGGGATGACTTCCTAACAAGGTGTGCCCAACCTGTCAGGAGATCAGAGGATTGTACCTCACTGGTATTAGCAGGACTTGTCAACGCAGCATCCCACCCAGTGGTTGTGACCTCATCTGAACTGGTCATGACCTTGGTGAGCCATTATGACTCTGACAAAAGGGTGGTTTAGAATACAAAGGGCCAAGTAGTATTGGATATTAGGCCAGACATCATAGAGGATGCCTTCCACCTCCACAAAGTCATAGAAAAGTTCTATGACTTTTTCAGAGAGAAGGGAAACTTGTGGTTCAATAAAAAAGGGGAAGAGGCCTATGATATAGTCAATTAAAATTACCTCGAGCAACCTCTCCCCAAAAATAAGCTGGAAAAGATAGACTTAAGGAGGGGATACATGAAGGATGATATCAAGGTAGCCATAACAATGCTAAGCCGAGTATATGGATTACCACAATCCTTTCAACTAGAGAATTGGATGATTCTCATGATAGAAAGACTTAGAGGCCGCAAGTCTAGGTTCAATTAGGGGACCATCATCAGCGATAAGTTGGATGAATAGTTGGTGGCAGTGAAACACAACCCCAAGTTTTATATGAGTACCTACGTGGTGTACCTATTGGTAGCATGGGAAAACTACCCAGGACTCATCAAGAGGGGAAACCTAAATGATCCTAATGCATGGCCTCACATCGTGTACCCCTAGTTACAGAAAAGGGACAACATGTCAGAGGATGGCCTAGACTATAGGATAGTCAATGATGCCTTCATTTTTGCAATCATCTAATCCATTGAGGGTGATTTTTCAAAAATGATGTCAGAAGAAGCAGCTGCTAAGGTAAGGTCCATTGGGGCTTATTATATATAGTACAAGATGTTCACCTACATCCGAGTGGCAGGGTCCACTTTGAAACCTAAGAAATTGCCTCAATACCCATCCAATTGGGTAATCACCTTAGAGATGGCCAGGCAGCTTGCAGACTCCTATGAGCATATCAAGCACAAGAAGAAACATTGTTGGGACTTCCCCATTTCTCTGGGCCCATACACCTTAAAAGATATGAAGGTATGAAAATCCCTGGCCTTCAAGTGGGATGAATACCCATTCTAGCTATATAAAATAGTTCAGCCAAGGTTCGACCCAATCAGAACATACAGTCACATAATCGGCAGGTTTTATGTCCATGAGCCACATTTGGAAGATCATTGGATCAATTGCATAGATGAGTATGAGGTCAGAATTTAGGATTACTATAGGATGTCCCTCACCCTTGCACAGCACACATTGAAGACCCCAATTCCTCCTAAGGTTTGGGATCAGGAATCAGATGAGGTATTAGAAGCCATCTATACTCTGGATAAAATATATGATAGGCCTATCATGAACCCTGAAGTTGATAAAGATGAGAATGATGACATTGAGTTTTGGGCCAGGCACATACTCAGCACAATAGAAGCTTGGATCAAAAGGCCTTATAAAATGGAGTCCATCCCCATAAAGACACTAGTGGGTCCACCCAAGAAGGTGGATAAACAACATGGGGACAAAAGTACAGTGTCACAATAAAAGAAGGCACCACCATAGAAGCCAAGCATGGTATATGGCCATGAATGTGCAGTGGAGTATGGGTAAAACCCAAGGCACAAGGCTCCTAAGACAAGAATGACTGGGCAAATAGATCATCCCACAGGGCCAGCACAAGTTTCACCAGATGAAGGACCCTCCATTTCTGGACAATCTTCTACTGCCACTAGAAAGGGCAAGAAGACATATAAGATGAAGAAAGCTTTTGTGTCTCAGCAATTAGAAATTGTACAAGAGGATCCACAAGAAGAGGAACAGGCAGAGATCCCTCTAGTCAAAAGGACAAGGTCTTAGAAAATGAGAGAAAAGGAGACTAGTAGGAAACACCAAGAGGATCCTAAAGAGAAAGATAACCCCTTGGATGCTCTAGGATCGGATGAGTTCCAAATGTCATACTTTGAGGGTCTGGAAGGTTTTTCAGACCCATGCCAAGACACGCCAGGTTATGAAACTGGGTATGAGGTAGGAGGTCCTTCTCTTTTTCAACCATAGGTAACCCTAACTCTACATCCCACTCAATTTACCAATCCAAAGCCAAATATACCTATTGTGGGAAAGAGCTCTAAAGAAGATCAAGGGCTCAGGATTCAAGAGTCCCCAATCACCCAAGAGGTGACTAGAAATGAGCCCACAAAAAAACCCATTATTGTTATAATTCCCCCTCACATTCTTTCTCCATCATATACTCTTCCACCTCCTATTCCTACTCCACCACTATTTCTCCCAACTCCAACTACTCTTCCACTTCCAATTCCAAATCTCCCAACACATACTCCACCACCATCAAGCCCTTTGCATTGCCACATCCTAACCCCTAGAGGATTAGCAACCATAGAGGTTGTATCACCTTTTGAAACCACATTAAAGGTCATGACTAGTCTCAATACCAAAGTGTTGGCTAGCTCCTCATGAGATGAAGATAAAGGCTAGGAAAAACAAGATGAGGCAATGGAAGAAGAAGACAAGGCAGAAGAGGAAAGGGAAAAGGAAGAAGAACACCAAGGAGAAATGAATGAAGGGGAACATAGACAGGAACAAGAAGAAGGGCCAGGTAAATAGGTGATTCCAAGGTCCCAAAATTTGGATTTAGTTCTTCAAGTTAACCCATATGATCCGGTCACTGAATCTATGAAGCCTATATGGTTTACTAAAGAAATATAGTTAAGGAGAAGAACTTATAAAGATGAGGATGAAGGGGAAAATACAGATATAGCATCCTTAGGGAAAGCTTTTCATCAGATAAAGATCATATTACCAGTGTGAACAATGTCCTATGTTACTCAAGACACTAGGGGGTGTTGGAATGCACAGGTTATAGTCCCATTCACTAACACCTCTCAAATGCAAGAAACTCTAGAAGACTATACATTTGACGAGTTAGATTTGGGGGAACCCACCAGGGAAGGGAGCAAGACACTAGTAGCCTTAGGGCTTAAACATGCTCTGGGTTTCATGAGTAAGGATGAGGAGACCATAAAATCCTTAACAGAATAGAATGAATCCTTGAAGAAGTTCATTCACAAAATGGTTGGTCATATTGACCCCAACTTCCCAGAGACCTCATTACAGGTAGTGTTAGATAAGAGAAATACCCCAGACCTATTGGCAGGGTTAACACCATCCTTCATCAAAGCAAGTGCAGATTGGAAGGAATATTTTGAGCAGTATGCGGAAGGTGCCATCAAATGGGTATTCAAACCTTATAGGTTTATTCTAATAGAAGCTACAAATTTGATTGATTTGATGAAAAATGAGGGTGGTCTGGAGTCTACGACAAGAAAATGGCGAGCCGCCCTCCAAGATTTGTAGATCATTAAGAAACAACTTTTCCAATTTTTGGTAAACATATATGAGGGTGAGGAGCTAGACAATTTTTGCGCTTGGATCAAGTGCTTAACCAAGATAATTAGCATTTAAGAAAAATGTCAAGCCTCCATATTGGAAAAGCATAAAGAAGTATTGGAATGGGTGGAAGAAATAGATGTTTTCTTCACAGGGATCGGCCTTGATTTTTACCGAGATGAAGCTAAGCATATCTTACAGCCATCTAAAGAAGTGGTCCAACAATTTAGGGACATTATGGCAAGCATAGAGACCAAGGAAGCCTTGCAGCAATTATTTTATTCAAAAGGAAGAGATGACAAGGATGACAAGCCATGAAGAGGAGATTGAGTTCTTTGCTTCCGAGGTAACTATATTCAAAGAAAAGCAAGAACGAAAGGTGAACAAGGTGAAAAGAAAGAAGATAAACTATGAGGAAGTTTAGGAGGTCATATAGAGGCTCTGAGCTGCACACCCATAAGTATTCCCAAACTGACCCCTTGGACCACTGAGCATTTTGAAGAAGCAATCTTCAGCACTTAACAAAATTCCCTAAGGAAAGTTTTGGCATTTTGGCCTTTCGGCCCCGCAAGCAATGTAATTCTTTGGCCTTTTGGGCCTCCATTTTTTTGGCCTTTTGGCCTTCCAAATATTTTAGCCTTCCAATTTCTTCGTCCTTGCAGCCCTCTACTTTTTCCGCCTTTTGTCCCTCCAAGTATTTCGGCCTTTCGGCCTACGACAAGTCTGAAATGTCTAACTCCTCCAAAGTTTAGGTTTAAAACACTTAAGAAGTTTTTGGGGCATTAAAAGTTTTGGATTTGAGGTCGGGGTCTAAAAATCTGGGTGTTTTTAGTGAGATCACATTTTTGGCACACCAGTTGAACTCTAGATTAGGTTGATGGTTAACTTGAGTTTGTTTTTGAGGGACTAAGGTTCCCCTATTAGTTCCCACCACAAGAAGAGCCTCCAGATGAAGATTCCAAGAAGAACTCCAAGTTCTCAGAAGAAACTCACCCTCTTCTCTTTCTCTTCTTGGCGAGTTTGACCCTTCTTGCATGGGTAAGCTGATTGTAAATGGATTTAAGAATCCATGCAAGATTTTTAGTATTAGTTAGCAGTAGTTTCCTTTCAGGAAAGTTCTTGTTTTATTTTATGTTTATTAATTTAGACTCTCTGGTGCCCTAATTTTGAAATTCATAGTTGTGGGTCAAAACCCTATATATTGTAATCACAAATTAATGTAAAGGTTTGAATTCTTAATACAATAAAAACCTACATTTGGTGCTTCATTCATGGTGTGTGAATTTCTCCTACATATGCAAAATTATTAGATGTATGCTTGCATTATTAATTATTTTCAAAGAGCCTCTTGTTTATTGTGCTTCGGATTCGTGTTTCTTTTAGTTGGAGTTTGTTGTTGTTTATTTACTTTGTTGTGACGAATGCGTGGAAGAGATCATCTTTGGTATTTATGATAAATCCATCTCACGGGTGCACACACCTTGGTGGCTTCATGATTTGATAGATTTTGAATATCTTGCATGAGTCAATTCATCTTCTCTCCAAACGCTTGCATCTACGAGGTATTGAATTGTGACTTGCTCTAATTTATGCTTCATGGGTTTGTTCCAAATATCTTCATCATTCAATTCTCAAGGAAGGATTCACAACAGTTTATGTCTGTAGGATTTCATTTTTGCAATTTCTTCATTTCTCGCTACTTTACTCTCTTTAAATTCTATCTTTAAATTCTGAAAATCAACATCTTGAAAATACAAAATTGCATTTTACTTATAACACCCATATTTTAAAATAGAAAATACCAAAAAAATAACTAAAGTGTTTTACAGTTTGATGTCTTGAATGTACTAGCAAAGGCCTCCTTATGAACAATCATGTTTATCTTCAACTAAGTAACCAAGCAGGTTGTGACTCGACCCCGGAGAACCTTGGGAATAACTTCGTTATTCTTTCAAGAGCGGAAATCGAATCTTGAGATCCTAGAAAGTTGGATTGTGTCAAAAAAATGCTCAACATGAACAAATTTTTGTAGAATATCCTTTGCAACTTCTAGCACCTATGCATTTTTGTGTTCTTGCCTCATCTTGTCTTGAGCTGCTTTTCTGGTGCATAGCTCTCAATATTTTCTAAGTGTTTCTGGATCAAGTTTCTATGGATCATAGTCAGGGATGACTATGATTTCATCTAATGTTATTGTATCCTTTCTCCCTTTCTTCTTCTTATTCTTCCCTTGTACACTTGATGTAGAAGATAGTGTTAGAGATAATTGAGCCTTTTGCTTGGTTTCCTGCTTTGGTGGCTTGGTAGATGTGGTGACTTGAGAAAGTGCCTAGGTAGCTGACCTGGTGTCAGTGGTAGTAGTGTCTACCATTGTCTTTGTGTTACCTTCACCTTTGTTTTCTGCATCAGTGGTATCTTTAGGTTCATCACCTTGTATTATCGCTCCATTATGCTTGGTCTTTTTACCTTGTGTATCACCCTTGTCTTCATTTGTATTTGTGACCTGCTTGGATGTCTAGGTTTGTGCTGCACTTTGAATATCAATTTCTTATACTAGAATAGGAAGATTACCTGGTACCATTGCTTGGGAAACCTTGTTTGTATCTGTTTCATCTAAGGGATCGATAGCTCTGATTATCATTTCATCTTCTTTTGCTTTTTCATCGGGATCACCCTCAGTTATATCTTCTATTGTGATCTCTACATGACCTAGATTTGTCAAAAGTTTAGGAATACCGTCCAATACATTATCAATAGTTTCATCTTCAATGTTAGTTTTTTCTATGCTCGATTGATGTCCCTCGGTATCGACTGTAGATGCAATGTCCTTTGTTTCCTCGGTTGGACTTAGTAGATTTTTCCAAATTATGGTGCTCTCTTCGTCAACTTCCTTTAAATTCCCTTGAAGTATATTCAGTGTTCTTTCTTTCTTTGGGAATCACTTTGCATATTGTTGCATGCTGTCATCAATATGTTCCATTGTGCAATCATCCTTAAGTAGAGTGAGAGTTGCCTCTCTCATCTATTTTTTTGTGTTAAGTGCATAAGTCCATCTGGCTGATACTTTATCATATAATTCTTGTGGAATGTATGTATAAAATTCTACAGGGACCTTTTTGAAAGTAATCATCATACCTATGATAGCTTCTTCTAGTTTATATTGGTTCTCAGTAGTCAGATTTGCATAAGTATGAATCTTTGGATGTCCTAACCTTCTGGTTGTCCTGATTTCTTCTGCTATCTCATCAATAGTCTTTTGTACTTTGTTCTTCACAACCTTAAATTGATCAATATTATCATCAGAGTCATCCTTATCATCTTTTTTCCATACGTAATTCTTTCTTTGTCTTGGTTTTGTGGTCTTTGTCTTCCTTGTCTAATATGTATACTTCGGTGATGGTCTTGTAATCTTTGCAATGCCTTTCTTCAAAGGTGGTGAATCTGTTGTCTCTGATCTTGTTCTAGTGCTTGGTGGAGACTTATTCTTTATGTCTTTTCTCTTTTTCTCCTTGGGTTCATCTTCTTGTGCTTCATCTAAATTGGTGGCATCGCCATCTTGATCTTGTTCTTCATCTTCACCAATTGTAGTCTACTCCTTGGTATCATCAACTGATTTGTCGAATTCTTCATCAGTGATAGAAAACTTTTATTTCAAGGTCTTAACAATCTTAGTCTTCTTTCTACCCATCTTTTCAACTTGTATCGCAATTTGTATTATGGTTTTAGCTTCTTCAAATGTCCCAAATCTCATGGCAGATTTGTCAACTAGTTCATTAAGTAACTTTTATATAGCTTTAGAGGCTAAATCAATGTCAAGTTCATAATACATTAGAGGTATCCATGTTGTCCTCAGTTGTACTACCTTGATAAGTGTTGTGTCTGTTTCAACTACAAAACAGATATCATCCTTATACTTCTCTACCAACTACATTGGTATTCTTGTTCTTTTCTCCATTCTTGCTTTGAACTTTGCAAAATAGTCATTCATAATAGGTTCAAATTTTGTGCCTAGACTTGTAATGAAGTCACCGATTCACAGTGTGATTGGTCGGTTTGTCTTCCATTTCACATTACTGACAGAGGGGAAAAAATTTTGTAGATAGAAAAATGTACATAGTAATAGACAGATCTAACAAGTATTAGATTTTGTTGATCAGATTTTTCTCATATTTTCTTCTAGTTGCCTTTGCAACAGCTTGGCTAGGTTACGTTGCGAACCCTTCTTGACAATCTTATATGAAATATCGATAGCTCCACATGCAATGTTGTTAGGTCTACTTAACTGAGGGATTTTATATGCACCAAACCTAAGTTTAGGATCGCCAATGGTGTTGATCCGTAGACCTCTACCATCCCATTTGGTTCCTATTAGCTTTTTATTTCAGTTCTAGGTGGGTGCCTTAGGGATTTTGGTTTATCTGATGTAGGATACCCAGTTAGTGCATGTATCACATATTTACTTATCTTCTCTAATTCATCTAGCCAAAGCTTTCCATCATGTACTTAGCTAAATACTATCTCAATCCATTTTTTTTCAATTCCCTCAAGAAATGTAGGGCATTGGTTAACCCTTTCACTTCCAGGTGTTTATGATCATCTTTCAACTTCTCGTCAGTGCAAAGTGTCTAATATATCGATATTAGTTTGAAATCCCCTATCTCATTGATCTTGTAGTCAATGTATGCTCTCACATCATGAACTAGTAGAACCATAGGTGGTATTGCAGAGAACACACCTTTGTCGTCGGGTTGAGATGCAACCTATGGATGTTCTTGTTATGTGGTTCTGTGCATGTTGAGTTCTTAACAAGAATCACCTTTTTTCTTTTATCCATCTTTGTCTTCATGGTTCGTGATGAGGACGCCATTTTTTTTCAAATTAGGGCTTCCAATGAAAGAACTCAATAAGTTCAAAAGCTTACTTTTTTCTAACCTTTAAATGCTCAAAATGTGCTCAAAATCTCTGTAAAATCCTTCAAAGTTCTCTACTATGAATTTGCTTTCAATTTCTCTACTATGTTGTATGATCATTGTGTGAACAAATGAGTTCACCTCCCTCAAATTTATACAAAATAATTTTAGTCAATGCAATAAATTCTCACCACCAACCACTCATTCAAAAAACAAATTAATCGGTTAATACTAAGGATACTTCATCTCAGTGAGTACAACAAGTGCTCAATTGCCTTAGCAACTCGGTTGTCTCTCACATATTCACCGACTGGAATTACTAACTCGGTATAGATTAACCAACTCAACTAGATCAAAGTAATAAATAATATAATACCATAGTGCATCTTAATTCATGTTGAATTGGCATTTGTACAATGAATATAGGAACCGATGTAAGATATAGCTTTGAAAAACATAGTTCCATAACTGCTTGTGGTGGAATCACCTAATCTATTGTATGAGGTATCACTGAATGTTGTGCTTGGTCCAACATTATCTTTTGATTCTCTCCTCCACATTTAATTTTTGATCCTCATAATTTCTTCGATTATGTTCCCATTTCCATAAGTATTTATTTTTTCTACACAACCTTTGCTTAAGTGACTGACTTTCTGACAGTGTGAGCGTGTCATGCCAGAGTTTGACCAATTTATAGACTTAGTTCTCCATTGTCTCATACATTTTTCTATTATATGTCCATATTTACCACATGTTGTACAACTAGCCCAAATTTTTTAATCCCAAGCATAATCATTACCTTGTCTTCTCGGTTGATTTACCTTTTCTTGTCCTTTAGGTTTCCAGATTTTCTTCATATTTGTCCTACATGCTTGTGATGTGTGACCATACATGTTGCAAGTGTGACAATATTTATCCATGTAGGGTTTCTTCTATGGTTTTTTCAGCTCCATTCATGTGCTTGATGTCCATGCTTATTACAATTATAGCAATTACCATTAAATTTAGGAGAGTTTCTAGAAATACCTTTTGCTTTGCTCCTACAAACATTTTATGTGGCCTATTTTTCCACAGTGATGGCATGAGGGTTTGTTAGGCTTCTATTTTGAGTAGACATTCTTCTTTTCATCTTGGTTTGATGATTCTCCTTACTCGGTATACCCTAATTTTGTATTTTTATTCAGTCTTCTTTGATTGTCCATAAATTCATCCATTCTCTTAGTATTATCTTCAGATTTCTTAATCACCTCATTATGTTGTTGTAGAATCTTCAATTCATTTCTTAGTTTTTCATTCTCTTTTTTCAGGTCACCAATATCTTATAATTTTCTAGCAAGCTCAATATTCACTCGGTTGGCCTCATGACTCATAGCAACCATTTGATTGGTGATCTCAAAGTAGTGTTCAGTAAGTCTCATTATCTCAGATTCCTTTTCTTGTAACTTTTTAGTTATTTTTATTTTCTCATCAACAACCATGTTTCTATCTTGTTCATCTTTCTTAGCATCATTCAAGACTTCAACCATTCTAACCATTTGTGTATCTTGATCGATTTGTAGTGCTTTCACTTGTTCAGTAAGTTGGTTATTTCTCCCAAATAGATTTGATATAATTCCTTCAGATGCATCAGATATACTACCAAATTTAGATCCAGATGTATCAAATGGGTCATGAATCTCTTCTTCCTGATAATCAATCTCATGATAGAAAAATTCCATGTCCTTTCTCTTAATCAACATCTCCCTAAGTTTCTCCTTGGCTTCTTTGTATTTTTTTATGTAGATCTGCAACTGTAACTTCTGATTCTCAATGGTTTTATCAAGCGTATACCTTTCCATTGTAAAGATCTTTTCTCTCCGGTGATTAAAATTTCTATACAAGAGAAATATCTCTGATACCAATTGTTGGAATAATAGAAAGGCGTGTACTGAGAGGGGAGGGCTGAATCAATACCCTTAAAAACTTTCAAAAAAATCTCTGTAATCAAATATTGTTTTAACCGACTCAGTAGATTGCATTCACCAAACATGTAATTTCATTGCTAAAATGTAAATGCATGTAAAAAAACAATAAAACATACATGAAAATTAAGTACACTTGACACTTTTATTTTGGTATCATGGAAAACCCCTCTTAGAAGGTAAAAAATGTGGTGGGGATGAGACCCACAAAGATTCACTACTACAATAATAAAGTATCATGTTAGAGCTTACAAAGATTGATCACTTCTGGTGACCTTACCCTATTAGGAGTAACAATAAGATCAATTAGATCTACCTCATGTGAGGATTTAGCAACACAATGTATGTGTGCACTCTGTTAAGAGATTTATACAAAGACAGTTAAGTCTACTTTGTTAGGAGATTTTGGGATTGTTACAATTGTCAGAGAGTAACAAAATGTGTGATCTGAACAAATTACAATATTAATATTGTGAATATAGATCCTTTAAGTACAATGCAATTATCACCTTACTGTGAGTGATAATGCCTTCTGTACTTCTCAGTAGCCTTGCCTCTATTCTGAAAAATGAATACTGCAATGTAGTCCTAGTTCATAAAAACCCTTGTTTGATCTCCTGATGTCCGTAGTATGGAGGCTCCTTGATCATTACTTAATCATTATACATTGCAAAATGACAACTTAACCTTACATATATCAAACCTCTTAACCTAATTAGGGTTTTACAATATTTTAGAAAACCTAAGATCACTAGTGTACAAAATTTACCTTGATCATCTAAACATAGGAGATATAAACAATTAATGCTTGCATCCATAATTAATGTTCTCCTCGATCATTGTAAACCCTTATCTAGCTCAGAAGAAATTTGTTACCTAGATTGATGTTCCAATTCAAAATTTAATGTAACTGCTAGTTTACTCAGTAAATATTGTCTCTCATTGATCGGTGTTCCTTGTGTATCTCGGTGTATACTGTGTGCTCGGTGTATACTGCTACTCGGTGAGTCTATCTTCTCGGTGATCATTGCACTTGATTAACTCTATAGGTGATCATTGCACTCAATTAACTTTTCACTTGATGATCATACCGACTGGTCTGTCTTTGACTCCGTTACCAAATGGCAATGTGGATGCTTGAATGCTAATGACAACCTTCAAATCTCATTTGGAGTAACAATGTCCACATTATTTTGGTACTAGTACTCTCCCTACATAAATTTATTCACCCAAAATTATCATTATTTTTTTTATAAATTCATCATAATCAAAGAGGAAAGCATTATTGAGATGATCCTTCAAATTTATCCCCTGAAATGCCACCATGAACTTCTCTGAGTGAAGGGAAAAACTAGCTTGCATTTTTACCTTCACTAAAGAATGCTTTACCCTTCTGTATGAAGCCACCAAGATTAGAATGTGGTTTAAATGCCTTTTAGATGAAGTGAAGAAAGGGAGTTAATGTTGTTCTCATTGTGATGGAACTTGACTCTCTACACGCACACCACATCAATGTCAAGACAGGGGATTAATGACCCATCATTCACCTACGTCTGAGCTAGGTTTGGTACTATCCTCGATAATTACCCACTCTCAATTTTGGCCATTGAAATACTTAGCAAAAATAACTCTCTTCCTACCCCAATAAATCTAGTGCAAAGTTAGAATACCTATTTTCTTCCATATTTCCTTCTCTTTTTCATGTGAAATTTTGAAATTTATGAACATTGACAAAATGCTCCTAACCATACTCAATATTTATCAAGTTTCCAATTCTTAGTTCCACCTTTTATGATTGCATTCATTGTAATGTGTTTCACCTTCTAGGTGAAACTTGGGGATCGACATACTCTTGGGTGACTACACTACAAGGGGAGCTACATTAACTTTTTTTTCATTATTAGTGCTTGATATAATTTTTTACGTGCTCCATGCTATGGTGTTCCCTTTCTTTTCTTTGGCAGCACATCTATTTCTTGATAGGCCTAGGATCCCCTTGGAGGAACCATCAAAAATTATCTTAATCCTCCCTACATCTATAGGTAACCATTCCTTATAACTTTCCCTTACCCTAGAAGTATTAACCCACATTGGCCCATTAACATGCCTAATTGTTTTGAGGGGCCAATTGACCTAAATTATACTATCATCAGTGATATAAGGAGGTTTGGTTACATTCACTTGAGTTTTTGTCATGTCAACCAATTCTAAGACTGAGTTTTTGATTCGGTTACCAATACTCCCAAGATTTTTCCCCTATCTGGGAATATGTGTCTATTCCTTTCTTTTCAAATTTCCCAAATGATTGTGAACATGACAAATCATTTCTAGAGTAAAGTAACTTCCTCTAATCAATTTTTCAACCTTGTAATATTTCCTTAAGTGTGGCAAGAAATGGGGTCTATTAGTTAAATTTGTGCAATATAAAATCACAACATTCTCTAGTTAAGTCACAATGTAATAAGAGGTAGTATATTATTTATTTATTATTTTTACACAAAAATAATCTAAAAGGACTAGTGAATCCAATTTTGTTAAGCCTGCCCACTATTAGGATCATCCCCTGAAGGGATATCTATGCAAATGAATTGACCTTTGGAAGACATTTTCTTCCCCAATACATTTGATAAGGCCACTCTTCCTTCTTGAGTTGTTCTACCATCAAATTATACCCTATCTTAACTAAATACTTACCACTCTTTGCCCCACACCATACTAACACATCTTATGACTCTGTTTGAATAAGCTTCATCTCTTTTAATACATTTTTGAACCTATCATCAAGCTTCCTAGGTAAGTCAAGGCCTTTGGGATCAATCCATTGCCAATATTCTCCCTTGTTATCCCTTATCAAATCCAAGAAGTCTACAACCTTCCTTCCCCATATCTCCTTAGAAAATATTTTCAGCTCCAAGTTGGTGTTATCTAAAGTTAGAGCTTCAAATCCTTCCTAAGATTCATCCCAAAAATAAGTAGATATATCATCTCAAGTCTTCCAATTAAGATGATTTGATATCATAGGTCTGCAAGAAAGCATGAAGTTCCACACTACTGAACTCTTAGGAGGTTTTCTAATGGTTAAGATTCTATCTTTATCTAGATTTTCCAAGTATTTTCTTGATGGATTTCACCCACTTTGGTTATGGGTTTGTATACGTGCTCCATATGAGTTTTTCCCCTATTGCCTCATTCTTGAGCTTCCATCTCCTAATATTTTGCCACCTCTCTTTGGCTTGCACCCCATTTCAGATACTAGAAGGGGAATTTTATCTATCTCATGATTCCCACTCCATTATAATTTCCCCATTATTTGTTCTAATAGATGAATAATATTCTCTGGGATTCTTAAGAAAGACATGGAATAAATTGGGATTGCCAAAATTATCAATTTCAAAATTAAGATCCTTCCTGTTGATGTCAACCACTTTCTCTTCCACCCATCTAGGATCCAATACAATTTTCCACCAATGTATTGCATAGGAAAGAGCCACTAACACCCAAAGAGTGGGATGCCCAGGAAGCTTCCTATATTTTACCCCCATAATTCTTGAGATATCTCTTTTTTTATCAAGAGGAGTGTTGAAGCAAAGTAATTTTGATTTATGCCAATGAATTTTCTATCTAGAGGCCTCATAATATTTATCTATAAATTTTTTGATGATTCAAGCTTCTCTAAGAGAATATTATCCCATAAGTAGTGTCATATGAAAATTAGAGATGGGAAGTGACCTCTACTCTTGTGGAAATTTTAACTCCCTTTCATTCGCCTTGACTCCTGACTTTTGTAATGAGTCTACCCAAAACCTCAGCCATGATGATGAACAGGAAGGGGGAAAGAGGATCCCCCTATCTCAAACCTCTGAAAGTTGCAAAGTATCCCTTTGGGATACCATTTACTAAGACTAAAACCATCAGGGTGCAAATGCAACTCTTTATCCATGACAACCAATTCTAAGAAAACCCAAACTTTTCCAAAAAATTTAGAAGTAATTTCCAATCCACCTAATCATATGCTATCCTAATATCCAACTTTACTAGCATTTTATACATTTTTTAAAACTATAATTTAATAACACTAAAACCATGAAGGTACAAATGCAACTCATTATCCATGACAACTAATTCTAAGAAAATACATAATTTTCCAAAGCCTTTAGAAGGAATTCTTTATCCACCTGATTGTATGCTTTATTGATATCCAACTTTAATAGTATTCTATATGTTTTTTCCAACCTGATGGAGTGAATGGATTCATGTAAACTATGATTCATTCCACAATGGATATGTCAGGTACACAACCACTTTTCTCCTCTGATATGATGTCCTCTAGAATAATTTTCAATATGTTTTTCATTACTTTAGCAATTATCTTGTAAGCTATATTACAGAGGGATATTGTCTTGAAGACCTCAAAGGATTATCTTGCTTCCTTCTTTGTATTAGGGAAATCATAGTGTTTTTTAACTGTAATGTATAAAATTTGGCTCATAAAGGATTTATTAAATAAGATTTGCATAGTGAGATAAGAGAGAGATCCTAAGGCCAAACTTAGTTTATTACACTTAATTATTATGATAAAAAGGATTGAAAGGAGCATGTAAAGAATAGTGGGATAGATACCTACCTCATAACATAGCAGATCTAGAAAACATGTTTTATGATGTCTGTATTGATTTTTTGGAAAATTTGATAGTTAATCCCAGACCAGAACATAGAGATAAACAAAACCTAGAAATCTTTTTTTGTTTTGATTTCATCTTATGAAAAAGGTTGACCTTGAGCCATAAATGTCACCCCTAACCCAATAATGTTGACCCTGACCTATGCAGTGTCGAAAGAAAATCTATTTGTGGATCTCGAAAGTTTGCTGAAAAGGGTATCCAAATCTGGTCTCAGATCTGCTGTCTTGCACCTGTAACTCCCAAAAATAGCACCTGCAAATATCTGAAAAGAGGGATTTTGGGGTGGCTATATAGGGTTTTGCCTTAGTCAAACCCCCATTTTGGTGATCTCCACCTCCACAAATATCCTAATATAAAATGTAGTGTGTGTTTATTGATCTTTTGAAAAGAGCCTTTAAACATGCAATATCAAGATCTAATCTTCGAGATTAACAATCCTAACATAACATGGAAATGAGAAAGAAATGCACAAATTTGAATATGACAAAGAAAGCATACCAAGCCCCTAAGGCTAAAGTATTCCTATCAACTCACAATCCATAATTGTTACCCCACGGTAATGTCCTTTGAATGCTTGAAATAGTAGATCTAAAGAGAGAGCCTTCTTGCTTCAATGAAGATCCACCATAGATTATCCTCCAAAATTCTTGATAGAAGATGATGATATGTCCACCTAGCTTGTCCTTCTATATCATTCTCTTTCTTGTTTTCATCATCATTTCATCATGTCATCTCTCGATTTCATTTCATGATCAAATGAAGGCAAAAGAGAGTGTTTATATAGAAATCTCAACATAGGTCTCCTAGGGAAATGCAAGGGATCCTAATTCAAGTTATACCTTGAATCATGGTCCAATCACAATTACCAACCAAGGAGGGAATGTATTCATTCAAATATTGGAGAAAACACTTCTGCATCCGAACTCGGGGACCTATTTTAAGTTCTAGACCCCGATAAGCTCCAGATTTGAAAGCGGGGACCAACACCTAACAGAGGTCTATGTCAACCTCACCCTTGACCTAGGTCAAGTTCAACCTCAACCCTAACCTAGGTCAGGGTCAACCTTGACCCTGACCTGAGGTTTCAGGCAGGTCACCAGACAGTTGTTGAGAGGTTCCCAGGTCAGCCGGGGACCTAGGAAGGTGGGGGAATATACTAGAATGTTAAGAAGGCCTAGAGGCCCAGAGAGAGAGTAGGATGAAGCTCAGGAGGACCAATACATAGGTCCTACCTTGAAAGAAGATTCATAGAGAGGAAAATCTAGCAGGATCCACTAGATCTTAACCCTAATTTCACCTACACATGTATAATCAAGCACAAATACAAACCTAATATGAAAATATACTAAATAAGGGTGCTAAACCTATCAAAATGGAAGTGCTTCCATTTTAAGATCATACATTTAGCCCCCACTTTATCTTAGATATGATGCTACATGAATATGCAAGCTAAAGTAAGAAAACATCATAAAGTATAAAAAGGATATAGCCAAGTCCTCAATGCAAAGATCTGTAAGAAACCATTAGTATCTGCAACCTATAGCACACAAGGTTAATGAAAATATAAAGAGAACCTAATTCTTAATATGATGATCTTGAGAAGTATATAGAGCCCCTTATGCCCCCCTGATTCGGCTTACTAATTTATGGAAGGTGAAACAGGGTGATAAGGTGATTTCTATACGCTGAATATGCAATTTGTTAAAGAAGTCCTTTCCTAAACTAGTTAGAAGGGTCCTAAACCTTCCTAAAATGATTTAAGAGGTTAGGTATCTAAATCATGATTCCAACACCTCTGATAGCACTTGAAAATGGAGCTACCGAACTCAAGTTATGATGAAAAGAATAGATGTCTATCTAAATGCATATAAAGGAAAAATTCAAATTTAACCTAGATAATTTCAAATGAAACCCTAGTAAAACCCTAATTTATTATCTATAAATAGGAGAAAGAGACACTTACCACCTCATTCATACCATTTGCAGAGTTTGGGGAAGAAGATAGGATACCGAAGAGAGAGGAATTCTGAGTGAGCCGCATGGAGGTCTTGAGGTAGTGCCTGGCTAGTAGATAGCCACTGCCTGAGGTAAGTTCCTATTTTGAGTGCTTGTAATTTAAAATTTCATGTTTTTATAGGGAAGGTCGACCCTGACCTAATAAGGTTAACCCTAAACTAGTAAGGTTGACCCTGACCCACTAAGGTCGACCCTGACTGGGAAGGTTTTGTCCTTTTGGGGGGCAGGTTGATCCTAACCCACTAAGGTTGACCCTGACCCAAAAAGGTTGACCCTGAACCAAAAAGGTCAACCCTAACCCAAAAAGGTTGACCCTAACCCAAAAAGGTTGACCTTGACCTAAAAAGGTTGACCTTGACTAGGTCAAGTGGATACAGAAGATGTTTGATGAAGAAGTACTGATATGATTCATGTTTGTGCTTGCAGGATCCAGTCCATCTCCGAGAGCATCCCTTCAGAGGGTTACTATTATCTATCAGAGGGAGTGTCTCTGAGCTACAATGAGATGAGATATAGTTATTGAGAGATGTGGGATTGTACTGGGTGGCAGTCCTACCACAGCTGAGGTTTCATCGGTCCATGATATCAACCATGATAGAGAGATGGGATGAGGATACTTGTTCCTTCCACCTTTCATCAGGAGAGATCACAATCACTCTGGAGGATGTGTACAGGATCCTACGACTTCCAGTTTGAGGTGAGCTTGTCAGACTAAGAGTATCATGGGGTCTGCCTAAGGTTTTTGCAAATATGGAATATTGTTTGGGACGGGTACCACAGATGAGGACCTGATCAAATCAAATATCCTTGGCAGCCATACTAGTAGGTCTGACACCTTTGGTATAGAGAGTGATGCTATGTATACTTTCTTTGGTTGTAGTGCCCAACACAAAGGGTACAGTATTTTTAGCACCATTCACCCATCTCGTACATAGGATGAAGAGTGACAGGATCACTGTCTCATGGGGTCGTAGCATGTTGGCTCATCTTTATCATGAGCTGAGTCAGTTGGTGAGATATCAGCGGGAGAGTCTTACAGTGTGCACCTTGCTACAGGTTTGGATGTTTGAGCATTACACATGTACATGACCATAGGGTACTCTTGCAATGATAGATGCAAGCACACTGAGATCCTTTACATATTTGCTGGCAGATGTTTGGTAGCACAGAGATATCCTCTTTTGGAGGGTATGCTTTGACCGTATACCAGGTATAGATTTGATATGGAGACCTTATTGTCAGATGATAGAGTGGTCAGATACCCGACATCATTTGAGACACTCACAGTAGTGTAAGCTACTAGAAGGTCCTACCAATCATGTCATGATGTCATATTACTATGATAGGGTGATGAGACAGTTTGGTTTGATGCAGGGAGTCCCTCAGACAGTACCTTGGTATGCATATCCAATGAGATACTATCAGAGACCCAGTGCCATATGTCGACTAACAGTAGCTGATATTGTGGATAGTGAGATAGATGTGATTGAGGATATAGAGGTAGCTGCTGAGATATCCTACACCAATGTTAGCAAAGAGTATATCAGTTACTAGAGTTTACAGGGAACCCATCCGATGTTCCCCGATGACCACCCCACAGGTGATCCAGGTCCTCTAAAGAGGAACCACTAAGGAGATGACATAACAGTAGGAGAGGAGGAGGAGGATTAGAGAGATGAGGAGGAGCCTCCCTTTGAGGGAGATCCTATGGAGGAGGAGAGAGCAGAGGAGATGCCCCCAGGCTATGGTACAGGGACTGGTGATGAGGCAGTCTATGTTGCTCCCTTGAGATCACAATGACCTCCTCAAGTGCACATAGAGACACCACCACTAAGGCCTAGAGAGAGTGAGTGATGAGAGAGTAGTCATTCCATGCCCCCACCATCTAGATCCTTTAGTGATGCCCAGGCAGGAGATCCAGGTATGATACAACTTTAGAATGTTTTGAATAAAGATTTTGTTTGGAAGAAGAATTTAATAATTTTTATGTTTTAAATTTTGCAGGGAGCATAGCAGAGTGGAGGAGTTTTGTATCCAAGGTTCTGAAGGATACATGTATATCCTACTAACTGCCAACTAGCGAGAGAGAGTCCCTTGTAGGACAAAGGGATCCTGGAAGACATGCAGATATCTTCCTATGTGTACAGCGAGAGTTGAGGTTATGCAAGGAGAGAGAAGAGAAACTGATGGCTGACATGAAGAGAGCTCAGGAGTGGATCTAGGAGATGAGCATATCGAGGAGTCACACATAGACTAGCATTCCAAGATCCTCATCCTCACATCATAGATATGAGAGAGCTGGGAGTCACCATCCTTCAGAGCATCGTGATAGAGATTGATAGATATGGCACTTGTGCCACATATGTACCAAACTCAAAAAAGTTTATTTATGAAGAAAACTTTGCTTTTGGAACAATTAGTCCTATGATTGATTACTTTTTACTTTCATCAATGCAAAAAACTTAAAAGGAAAGTGGGAAAGAAAATATGGATGAAATGCATTCTAACTTATAAAATAATTATTCTATAAGGAACACATACACTCATAAAGAAAGAAATGATGATATTAGGGATAATAATGTTTGAGATGCATGATATTAATAGGTTCCCTAAGAGGAACGCCATTCATATCAGCAATTTTATAAGCACCTGAAGTAAAATCCTCAATTACCACAAAGGGTCCAAGCCAATTTGGACTAAATTTTCCTTTCTCACCGGGTAAAGCATTTATATTTCTTTGGTTCTCATATAAGACAAAATCACCTACCATGAATGACCGTTCAATCACTTTGTGATTATATTGTTTCTGGAGTGATTTATGATAGGCCTTAATGTGTTCCAAAGCATTTATTCGTTGTTCATCTAACATCTCTAATTCTTGTAATCGTTGTTCCCAGAAAGTATCTTTGTCAATGATCCCATGAAATGAAACACGTAAGGATGGTACTTCTAATTCCAAAGGCATGATAGTGTCAGTCCCATAAACAAGATTATAAGGTGAAGTGCCAGTGGCCGTATGAACACTAGTCTGATAAGTCCACAAGGCATAAGTAAGTTGGATATGCCAATCTTTCGCATGTTTGTTGACTGTTTTCTTTAATATTTGTTCAATAACCTTATTTGATGTTTCATCTTGACCATTAGATTGAGGATAGTAGGGAGTAGAAAATATGTGTATTATATGATATTTCTCCATGAATTTTGTGACTTCTTTGTTCTTAAAAGATGTACCATTATATGAAACTATCATTGAAGGAATGTCAAATTATGCTATAATATGGTTAAGGATGAAATCACATATAACATCTATAGTATTAGAATTAAGAGGGATAGCTTCTACCCATTTTGTAAAGTAATCTTTAGCCATGAGAATGTACGTATGTCCTTGAGAAGAAGCTGGTGAGATTTTTCCAATAAGGTCAAAACCCCAAATGCTAAAATGCCACGGAGCTACTTGATTACGAAGCTCACGAGTAGGAGCATGAATTAAATTACCATGTTGCTGACACTAAGGACACTTTTAGACAAATGTAAAGGAATCTTGCTCCATTTTTTGCCAATAGTATCCCATTCTGAGGAGTTTATTTACTAAGGATTTTCCACCAAAATGTCCCCCACAAGAACCAAAGTGAGCTTCTGCTAAAGCTATAGGTACTTCAATTTTGTTAAGACATCTTAATAGTAAACCATTATAAGAACATTTATAAAGTGTTTCCCCTAAAATGATATAGCAGGCTACAAGCTATCTAATATGATTACGTGTGTTCCTTGTTGCTGATTCTGGAAAAGTATTATCTTTCAGAAAATGAAAGATATGTGAATACCATTCATCTAAATGCAAATTACAACAATCCACGGTAACCGTATCAGAAATTGTAGGGAATTTAAGAGTGTGCATAGTAAATTGAAATTCTTCCTTGTTATTCTCAAGGCAAACCAAAGAAGCCACGCTTGCCATGGCGTCCGCATGTCGATTATCTTTCCTAGGTAAAGTTTGAATTGTGTAAGAAGAAAATTGTGAAAGAATATCCAAGGCCACATCTTGATATTGTGCCATCTTATCACTCTTAGTTTGGTAACCTCCTTTTATTTGTTCCATAATCAATTGTGAATCCCCATAAATTTCTAAGTTTTTAATATGAAGGGTTAAAGTTGCCCGTAAACCAGCTATAAGAGCTTCATATTCTGCAATGTTGTTAGTACAAGGAATTGGTTTCTTCGTAGGAGGGATCAAGATAATGCCCACCCCAGAACTTGTCTTGCACTTAGAACTATCAAAATATAATTCCCAAGTATCATCTTGTTTGATTGCAAATATATGCTCATCAGGGAATTCTACTGAGGTAACAGTTGTATTAGAATGAGGACAAGGAGCTTCAGCTAAATAATATGTTAAAGCTTGTCCTTTAATTGACTTTTGAAGGATGAAATTGAGATCAAATTCTATGAGCAACATCACCCATTTTGCTAATCGACCAAAGAGATCAGTTTTTGAGAAAAGGTGTTTTAAAGGATCGAATTTAACAATCACATTAACTTCAACATTGAGTAAGTAATGTCAAAGTTTTTGACAAGCATAAAATAAAGCCAAGCATTGTCGTTCTAGTTGAGTATACCGTGTTTCATAATCCAATAAAGTCTGACTAATATAGTATATTGGTCTTTCCTTTCCTTCATTATCATGTTGAGCCAACAATACACTCATAGCATTAGATGTGGCAGAGGTATATAAATAAAAGGGTTTATTGAATTGATCAGGCTGTAAGATAGGCGGATTAGCAAGATATTCTTTAAATTTCTCAAAAGACTTCTTGCATTCCTAGTTCCAAGAAAAAGTAGTATCTTTTCTAAGTAAAGAAGTAAAAGGAATAGTCCTACCAGCTAGGTTAGAGACAAAGCGATGAATAGATTGTATTTTACCTTGTAAACTACGCAATTAAGAAATATTCTTAGGGGGAGGCATGTTAACAATAGCATCAATCTTTTCAGTATCAAATTCTATGCCTCGCTTAGAGATAATAAATCCTAATAATTTTCCAGAATCAACTCCAAAAGCACATTTCTTAGGATTTAACCTCATGTTGTAACTCCTAATTCTTTCAAATATTTGTCTTAGAATGAATACATGATCTTCTCTTTGTTTAGATTTTTCCAAGATATCATCCACATAATCTTCCAAAATCTTATGAATATAATAATGAAAAATTAGAGTCATGGCGCGTTGATAAGTAGCTCCCACATTTCTTAATTCAAAAGGCATCATGACCCAGTAGAATTTCCCCCAAGGTGTAATAAATGTGGTATTAAGTTGATCCTCAACGGGAATAAAGATTTGATTATAACCCAAAAATCCATCCATAAAAGACAATAATGCATGACCGGCTATGGAATCCACAATCATGTCAATATTAGGTAGCGGGAAGTCATCTTTTAAGGATGCTTTATTTAAATCCTGGAAATCAGTGCACATTCTTATTTTATTTCCTCTATTAGAAATAGCCACATTATTGGAAATCCATTCAGAATAATCAATAGAGTGAATGAATCCAGCACCTAGTAATTTTTCAATTTCAGCTTTTACAAGTAAAGCAAAGCTGGGATTCATCTTACGAATCTTCTATTTTATAGGTTTAGCATTGGGTTTAAGGAAAATATTATGAGTGATGATCTTGGGGTCTATACCTGGCATATCTGAATATGTCCAAGCAAAGATATCCTTATATTCAAGCAAGAGAGAAACCAATTGATCATGTTCATCTTGATTCAAACACTTCCCAATTTTGATTGTTCTTTCAACATCATTCTCATCTACTTGAACCTCAATGGTCTGAGTTATTAATAAGTTACTTTGTATTGGAGAATCTATTGGCAAAGGGGAAATATTTGATTCATCATGTTCTCTGAAATAGGCTTCACTATTGAGGCAATACTGTTTTCTTCTTTTATGATGAAATGTAGGTAGATCTTGATAAGCTCCTAAAAAATCAGTCAGGGCTTCATCCTCAGGAAAGATGTCCAAACTAGGCTTTTGATCCATGTCAAGGAGAAGTGGAATAATCAATTTCAAATGTCCACAAAAAATATTATTAACATTGAGTGGAAAAGTTGATGGTTGCCTATAAGGATTGAATCCTAACCCATAAGTATAATCGCAACCTTCATTATCCAGGGGTACTTGTATACCTTGTTCATACTTACCACAACCTTTTCTGTTAAATCTTGATTTCTTGAGTAAATGATAACCAGAACCATACCTGTCAGCCATATCGGTTTGAGTTAAAGGAGTGGCATATGTCACAATGTCATAGTAATCTAGTTTTATTGTCTCAATTGTTTCATCATGAGAGGTAGCAACAAAGTTACTTTTTAATGCCTCAGAAAGCGGAGAAGGAATAAAAACTTGTTTTTCAAACTCAGTTTGTTCTTTCATAAATTCCAAATCTGATACTTTGTATTCTCCTAGAAAAGTAGGATTAAAATCCAATGTTCCCCAATCATCTTCCGTTAGGGAAGAAGATGGAATGTCATCTTTTTTAACCTCAGGTGGTTGTTCAAGTTTTTTAATTGGTTGTATAGGCTCAGGGACCTTAGCATATTATGTATTCAGACAAGGATTTGGTTCAACATCCACATGTAGCATGTACATTAGATTGGTGTATATGAACCTAACCTTGCGATGAAGAGTAGAAGGAACCACATGCATAGTATGTAACCAAGGTCTTCCTAATAGAAGGTTATAATTGAGTGGTCCAGGCATAACATGGATAGGAGTGTAAAGAAGCACAAGACCAACTTTAATGGGAAGCATAATAATACCCAAAGTTTTATTTGCAATATTATCAAATCCACGAATAGGAATATAGTCTAGTTGAATAGTTGTAAGATCGGCCTTAATTTCCTTAAGCAGATCCGTGCTACAAACATTAAGCCCAGATCCATTATCAATCAATGTTCTGCAAATGATACTCTGATTAGTAGAGATAGCAACCATAAGAGCATCATATTGATTATGCACCTCAACAATAGGTAAATCATTATCAGAAAACACAATAGGAGGTACAGAAGGCATAGTATGCATGCACTCCAGAAATGAATTAATGTTCTCTTGATTAGGAGGCATAGCAGGGAGAGTAGATAAAGCTTTTTGCAATGCCTCATGATATGTAGGGGAAGTTTGAAGTAATTCCCATAAAGATATCTTAGCCAGAGTAGTGCATAATTGTTCCACTAAATTGTATTCTTTAAAGGAAGAAGGTAACCTAGGTGCTTGAGGAGGCACAGGTTGAGAAGGATGTAAAGTTGCTGGGACAGTAGGTTGAGGATTATTTCGTGTGTGATAAGCATGCAAAAAAGAATCTTTGTTATCAAAGAATTCCAAGGGATCTCTGGGTTTTCCCTTAATATTTATTTGAGGACATCCTTTTACCATCATCAAAGGTTTGGGAAATAACTTTTTAGGTGTCTCGATGTTGCAAATAGAGGAATATGAAGGTAACCATGCATACATTCTATGGTAAAAGTCGATTGAAGAGGTTGTGGAGGAAGATGAAATAGGAATAGTATCTATGAGGATCATATTCAAACCATTTTAATTCTCACTTCCATGTACCTCATTAAGGGATCTATCATTTTGTACAACAAAATCCTCATCAAAGTATTCAAAACAAAAACCATACATGTTGAACACAAGAAAACACTACAAGCATGTAAAATGTAAATGTTTTTGTATTTTTAAAGAAATTTTTGTATTTTTTATGAATTTTGTAATATAAATGTAAGAGCATAAAATAAAACCTACTTCTATATGCATACAAGATCTATAAAATTTAAATCTAACACCAACAAAAAGAAAGAGTTGTCTATCGTGGGTTCACCAAAATGTAATGTATAAAATTTGGCTCATAAAGGATTTCTTAAATATTATTTGCATAGTGAGATAAGAGAGAGATCCTAAGGCCAAACTTAGTTTATTACACTTAATTATTATGATAAAAAGGATTTAAAGGAGCGTGTAAAGAATAGTGGGATAGATACCTACCTCATAACATAACAGATCTAGAAAAACACATTTTTCTGATGTCTGTATTGAGTTTCTAGAAAATCTGATAGTTGATCCTGGACCAGAATGCAGAAACTAACAAAACCCAGAAATATTTTTTTGTTCTAATGTTGTCTTATGAAAAAGGTTGACCTTGACCCACAAATTTCACCCCTGACCCAATAATGTTGACCCTGACCTATGCAATGTCAACAGAAAATCTATTTGCGGATCTCAAAAGTTTGCTGAAAAGGGTATCCAAATCTAGTCTTATATCTACTTTATTGCACCTGTAACTCTTAAAAATAGCACCTAAAAATATCTAAAAAGAGGGATTTTGGGGTGGCTATATGTGTTTTTACCTTAGTCAAACCCCCGTTTTGGTGATCTCCACCTCCACGAATAGCCGAATATAGAATGTAGTGTCTGTGTGTGTATTGATCTTTTGAAAAGAGCCTTTAAACATGCAATATCAAGATCTAATCTTTGAGATTAACAATCCTAACATAACATGGAAATGAGAAAGCAATGCATAGATTTGAATATTACAAAGAAAGCATACCAAGCCCCTAAGGCTAAAGTATTCCTATCAACTCACAATCCATAATTGTTACCACATGGTAATGTCCTTTGAATGCTTGAAATAGTAGATCTAAAGAGAGAGCCTTCTTGCTTCAATGAAGATCCACCATAGATTATCCTCCAAAATGCTTGATAGAAGATGATGATATGTCTACCTAGCTTGTCTTTCTATATCATCCTCTTGCTTGTTTGCACCATCATTTCATCATGTCATCTCCCAATTTCGTTTCATGATCAAATGAAGGCAAAAGAGAGTGTTTATATAGAAATCTCAACATAGGTCTCCTAGGGAAATGCAAGGGATCCTAATTCAAGTTCTACCTCAAATAATGGTCCAATCACAATTACCAACCAAGGAGGGAATGTATTAATTCAAATATCAGAGAAAACACTTCCGCATCCGAACCTGGGGACCTATTTTAAGTTTCAGACCCTGATAAGCTCTAGATTTGAAAGCAGGGACCAACACCCAACAGAGGTCTATGTTGACCTTGACCCTGACCTAGGTTAGGGTCGACCTTGACCCTAACCTAAGGTTTTAGGCAGGTCACCAGATAGTTTCTGAGAGGTTCCCAAGTCAGTTGAGGACCTAGGAAGGTGGGGGAATATACCAGAATGTTAATAAGGCCTAGAGGCCCAGAGAGAGATTAGGATGAAGCTCAGGAGGACCAATACATAGGTCCTACCTTGAAAGAAGAGTAATAGAGAGGGAAATCTAGGAGGATCCACTAGATCCTAACCCTAATTTCACCTACACATGTATAATCAAGCACATATGCAAACCTAATATGCAAATATACTAAATAAGCATGCTAAACCTATCAGAATGGAAGTGCTTCCATTTTAAGATGATACATTAACTCTTTGGACATATAAAATTTATCTCTTGACTTCTCCACCATTTTCCAAATGTGTGTACCAATGACATCCCAAAACTTATGGAAGAAAGAAGGGGGGAACCATTTGGGCCCAGTTATTTGTATCTAGCCATTGAAAAGAGAGCCTTCTTCACCTCTTTGAGCTCTATTTGATTTGGAGCATTTAGTTTTTTTATCATAAACAATATTGGGAATTACTTCCATGGTCACATTATTATCAATCCCCCTCTTGCTTAGTTAGGGCCAGCAAATTCATAAAGTAACGGATAGCCTCTTGATTAATGTATTCTCTAGTAGTTAGCATTTCTTCAACATTATCATTTATTCCAAAGGTTATATTTAAATTCCTTCTTACCTTAATGGAGCTATGTAAAAGCTTTATGTTCCTATCACCCTCCTTAAGCCAGTAGTTGCAGGATTTTTATGCTAGAATATCACTTCTCGAGCTAGAATCTTTAAGAACTGATGATGATATTTTTCCTTGATATAATCCTATTCTAATTTACCATTTAGAAAAATGCATAAATTTAGGGTTTCCAAATCCTTTTTAATTCTTATTTTCTCTTCAAAAATATTTTTGAAGTGATACTTGTTCCACTCTTTAAGCTTTCATTTTAGAAACTTGTTCTGCCACTCAGAGTTGAGTCCCTTAACCCCAAAATGCCTATGTCACATATTTTCAAACTTAAAATGAGACTCGATGCAAACCTTTTCATCTTGTAGAATAAGGAAAATTGGGAAATGATCTAATTTGGAAAAGGGGACACTAAACACCTTAAATACCAAAGGGTTGTCATACCATTTTCTTGCTAAGAAAAATCTATCAATATTTTTAGTGATGCAAGAAGGACCATACCTCCTATTATTTTGTGTGTAATAATTATTTTTTATAACAAATTCAAAGAGACCATTAGCTGTAATGAAAATTTGGAAATTAATCTAAGCCACACTCAAACCCCCCACTCCCCCTAGTTTTTCTTTAGTACTTATGTTCACATTTAAGTATCCTCCTAGGATAATTGTGTATTCTTTGAATGACTGGATCAATTTTTATATTTGGTTCCATAATTCTCTCTTTAAACCAACCCCCAATGGTCCATATATGTTTAGAAAGAAAAATTTTCTTATATTGGTCAATGACCACACCCTCGCCAATTACCGATGTTTGTTATGTATAATATCCTCTTCCTTCACTATTTGAATTTCTATATGGATCCTAAACCCATGCAACACCATCTACCTCCACAAAAACCCCATTCCATTCTTGTTTATGTCTCAAAATAGTGTTGATTCCATATTTCCCCAGCTTTGTCTTCTATAACATTACTACATCCAGTCACGTCTACTCAAAACATATTTTGATCATCCACCTTTGTTAGGGGTCTTGTATCCCCTAACATTTTAGGGTAATATTTTAATGGATTTCCAACAAGGGAATCACCCTTTCCATGTCTCAACTTCATTTGTCCTTTCGCGCTACCCACTAGTTCTTGAAGAGCTTTTTTGGATTTCTTCCCCTTTATCTTTTTTCCGCCCACTTTTAATTTTCTATTTATGGATAGAGTTTGGAAGAATATCCTTTTCTCTATAATATCCTCTTCCTCTTATAAATACATAAATTATTCCTTATTTGAATGGACCTCACTCTGACCTTCTTCAAACCTTCTTATAAAGGTTTTAATACCCATGTCACTGAGATTTTGGATTCTACTGAGGATCAAAGATAACCTAGGCAAGAAGGATAGCCTAAATTTTTCTAAGGCACCCACCAAAGGATTTCTTGATTTCTCTTTCTAAGCGGGGCTCTTCCTTATATACACCTTAGTAGATAGTCTTAGGTCATTACTAATGTCTGACAGGTTTTGTCTCTCTTTCTTCATATAGGGTATCTTGGAGCTCTCAAGATGGGATCATTCTTATTCCTATTATGTTACCTAGGGTAGTTCCCTCTAGTATAAGGCTAAGGATGGTGCTCACTACTTCAACTACCTTTATACTTTTCATATCCTCTATTACTATCTCCTCAATTTGACTAATAGTTTTCTAGCCGTCCAAACTAACTTCTAGAACTTTGTAAATTTGGCTCTTGTTTGTTGTTGAATATTTACCCATAATAATCTCAACTTGGGTAGGAGTATACTTGCATTTTCCTTGAGACTCATTCATCTTTGGTGTTCTCTTTGTCTTTATTGTATCCAAACCCTCAGTCAATGTATCAAAATTTGAGCCACCCATTGTTGTATGATCATCTATGTTTTGAGATGAATTTTGAACTTGGGGCCAAGGGACTTGTCAAGGGGTCTCTTACCTTATCCTTTCCTTTCTTGTAAACTAGACATTTATTTGAAAAGTGGCCTTAATTCTTACAAAATTTATAGTTTTCTATATTCTCCTCAACCTCTATATATTTCCTTCACACTCCTCTATTATACCATAACTTAATTTACTTAGGTAAAGAGGAAAAGGGCTTCCAGAGTGTAATGAAGGAAATAGTGTTCACTAGCTTGTCTGATAAAACTATGAACCATGGGTCTAGCTCATATTATATTAGAAGGAATGTGATCCATTGGGCTTGAGGAGGATAAAGAACTGAGTGAATTCAGTGATCCTTTTCTATTATAGAAGATGATTATGCAAATATAAATGAGGAATGATAGGTATAGGACTAAGTATAGAGATAAAGACACTTTCTATGAACAGTGACAACTACTAAGAACTCAATTTTGGGACTAGATCTGGAAATAAAATGTAGAAACTAACCTGTAAATCAAATTTCAGCCAAAAGTGTGAGGTTAAGGGAAACTTGGAGGGTTAGGGTGACTTTATTATCCCTTGACATGTGGAGGCCCCCCTAATGTTGCAAAAATTGATGAAAATGCAATAGAATTGAACCTCTTTGTCAGACCTGTCTATAGTTCCTTATACGGCTGCACCATCTATCACCTACACATGGAAAGAGGGGGAAAGTTTTGGGATAAATGGGTTTGCCTCACTCAAACTCCTTTATATAAATTAACCTTAAAATTGAATTTAAATTGCATAAAAGGAAGTGTGTTGTAACTAGTAGAGGTTTGAAGAGTATCTTATACCTTTATGATGAGAATGTGCTTGGAATTAGATTGCAAGTGTTAATGCAATAGCATTATTCCATAAAAATGTAATAGGAGATCACAAGAGACATGCTTGCATGATGATTTTTTATGCTTGCCACAATAAAGGATATGATGAATGAAATGACTTGAATTCTTGATAATGATTGAATGCTTGATTTTTCCTTGAGTGCTTGAGAGATATTATTGAATTCCTTATGATTGTATGATATATCAAAGTGAGGGAGTTTTCCTTGCTTAAATACCTCTCCTATCCATTTCAGGGCTCAAAACTTGAAAGAGGTTGACACATAGTTGGAATGTTTCCTAGAATCAAAAGACCTTTCTCTTATTTAAATTTGGGGCCAATATGGAATGTAAAGGGTGCCTCTTAATGTAGGGGGTGACATGGGTTTCCCCATACACTCTAGGTTGTTATTTATAAGCCAATCGATGGTTAATATAGAAATGGGGATTACAAAAATGTGTGTGGGGTTGAGGTGTGATAAAGGAAAACATATGAAATAGGCAATACATGATAATAGGGCCTATGTATGCAAATGATGATTGAATGGATGAAATAATTAAAGGAGCACACCCATTATTAAGGGGACCTCATATATATTGGTGATATTGAATAAATAAAGGGGTATATATTTTAAATATTAATTAATTAAATGCATAATAAATTTTAATGATGCATATAATAATGAACACACGCTACTGTTGACGGGACTCTTATGACCGGGTCCACCAACAGATGTAAGTTGTCACTAGGTACTGGGGTACTGACCAACTTCACCTGTAAAGGTTGTCTGAGGAAATGAGATTCCCCAAGCCTCCAAGCATGTGAGAGTTGGGTCTCGACGGTGCGGGGCTCGGTTGGGAGATGTGACTATTTTTGAGGGGGATAGCTGGTTATCTTCAACTCGTTCTCTCCAGGGATTCAAGTAGGTTAGGTTTCTCCAAGCATGTTTACACTTAGCAAATAAATTGAAAAGGATCCTGCAAGGTTAGAAATATTTCATCTACCTATAGTTATGTTGAACATTCAAAACATCAACAATACTCTAACACACTATACTAAATACCGAAGAAACATACAACCATCAATTCATATTTCATCAGTAGCAAAGGAAAGGAGGTCGTTAATCTACTTTAAGTGTTAGAGCAGAGGACATGAAGAACATAAATCATAAAATACCATCAACCCAAAAGATAGAATGCCAACAACATCATTGCAAGAACTCTCCCTTCTTCATTAACATTTTTTCTAGCAAGCACTGGTGCATGGTACAATGGTGGCTCCAAGGGAGCATCTAACTACTGAAAGCTGAAACTATGGAGCATTGAGCTCTGCAACTAAGAACTGAGAAAAACAAATTGCTATTAATTGTGGACTACAAAATCATCAATTTTGCTGACCCTTGGAATGAGGTTGGACTTACAATTTATACACATTCTTCTATCTAACCCTAACCCTAACTTATTTTACAATTTACAATAAAATATATTATCCGGTGGCCGGTACTACCTACACCATGCTACAAAAGACCTCGAGATGAAGAAGGTCTGACATGTCAGAAAAATAAGACAAGAAGAATGAAGTGGAATAATCAACCTCAAGAAGAGAGCCAGAAAAGAGAAGGAAGAAATCCAATCCCTGGAGATCGAGGCTACATGCCTCATAAATGGGAGAACGATGCCCTGTCTCCGATGCGCCAGGTGTAACGTTGAAGCGGCACCTTGGGAAGACCATCTATCAAAAGACCCCCCATTGATCTGATGTGTCTTATTGTGGCTACCCACCTTCTGACATGCTTAATCAACTTCCTTGAAAGTGACCGGTTGGCCTTGGGAACCAGGAAACGGGTCACTTAAAGAATACAAAATGTAGGATCTGGGACTCTGGAATCCAGGAAATTACGTTCCAAAAGAATAAAGAATACAAAAACACTTAGGTTTTCTTCGGCCCCTAGAGAATCTTTATTGTTGCTTACTATCATTGAAGGTCTATAGGAGATGGGAAATTCCATCCTCATCGATGTCTTTAAGGCCAGCCCGCCGGTACTTGGCCACCTCAATCTGTTCTCCCAGTTCTAGAACATTTCCCTTAAATTCATCGGCCATCTTTGCTACATCATGACCACTAAGAACCATGCAAGTTATTCTTGTCATTTTAGCTCCATCTATTCCCTTTAGGGATTGATACCTGGACTCTATTAACTCATCAAATTTTCCCAAAACATATTCCTCCGGCGTGCATGTGTCAGTGCTAAATAGATCAGCTCTAGAGACCTTCAAAACAAAAGACTTGTATAAACTGAAAGAATACTGAACTGCATTGATCTTATCATGTAGAGTCCCCACTAGTTGTTTGATTACCCCCAATGTGAGGTCAATTCTGGAGTGTTGGGTCCTCACAAAATCAAATGACTCCTCTCCTAAGATTTTGGACTCAGAAATAATCTCCTCTCCTAGGCCGATGAGTTCTTCTGACTCTGCCTTCCATGCCTCATAATTCTTGATGTCTACCTCCCATATACTGATGGTGGTTTTGGCCTGGTGTAAGACATGGAAGGCTGCATATAGATCTGGGAGGGTGGATGTAATTCCCACCCTAGAATCTTCCTATGTTAGATGGACAGGACTATTGCTTTGACACTTTGGATTTTAGGATGGACTATGATTATTATTTAGTTAGCATTTTATGAGACATTTGAGCATATATATTTGGTTACTACATTTATTTGGACATATTAAAAGATTTATAATTTAATGATGAATGGCTAGAAATGAACTATTAGAAAAATGTTTTACATTGATTTGTGTTATGATATTTATATTATGATTTAACCCTACTGACCCTATTATGGTTTGATGTTCACTGGTTGATGTGAGTGTAGGATGAGGAGGGGCAGTCATAGTAACTCCTATGGGAGATCCACATGATGTCACACTCTCCCTCCTTGTTTGCTAATGTCTATTTATATTTTTATATATTTGTATATGCATATCAGTTGGTGATGTAGGATGCAGGTACCAGGCATCATCTCCACCTGGCTACACAGGTCTGAGCGTGCCTTCAAAATCCTCAAACTGTTGATGTGTGGATATTTAACCAAGATACTCTTGAGGTTACCCTTGGACATAGAATTATGTTTAGGGAGTTATCCTTTTTGGGGTAGTAGAATGCAGTTTATGTTATAGACTTGATTTGATGTTGGTCTGAATTTATGTTATGAGTTAGAATTAATCTATTTTGTATGTATAGTAAATAATTATGTTATAATTGTTTGTATTTTATAGAGGTATGTGTATATGTGGGTGCACACACATATATCCATGCTTATATAAATAATGATAATTATATGTTTTTTCATTAATTGTGTAAATGGTATATTATTTATAATAAGTAAATAAAGTGAGTTAAATATAGCATATTTAATGAATGTATTAAATAAAAGTAAAAATAATAATAATAAAAGGGAAATGGCCTTTGTAGTAAAATTGGCTATCTAGGAGGGAGTTGAACTCGAGACCTCCTAGAAGTTAGGCTACTTGTTTTCCTATTGTGCTATGTGTTTTTCTTGATAGGTATTTGTTTATTATTCTTTTTATGCTTTCGTTTAAAAAAATATTTCAATTAAATTTATTAAAAACTTTGTTTAAGTCTTTACGGGAGATTATTTGGTTGTTCCTCCAACCAACTATGAAAGTTGAAGAATTTGCGTCCCGTAAAGCAACTCCTCCAACCACATAGTTGGGGAATAAATAATTGAGGATTTTTGGGTGAAGGGGGATGAGAATTTTTGGGATGATAATGTTGGAGGATTGTTATTTGTTTAAGTTGTATGTAATTGATTTTTCTGGAAATTTTGTGTGAGTTGAGAGTCTCTGGTTTGTGAAGTAAAGTATGTGAGGTTTGCCTAAGGAAGATTTCTAGAAGGATATCTACTCAAGGATTGAAGCTTCGCAGAGATTTTTCTAGCCAAGGGAAGAGGATTCTTCGCAGGACCCAAGGTAGGGTCTAAACTGGGAAGAATCTCCATTCTTCCTCTTTTGTTTATGATTGTGTTTGTATATGATATGATATTAAATTATAATATGATTTTTTTATTATGCATCCAAAATGATAGGTAAATGTTTTATGCTCTGTGTATTCTACTGTGTTTCCAGGAAGTAAAATTATGTATGATTATATAGTTTTGTTTTTTTTTAATTTACATTGTATTTCAAAGAAATTTTCCTGGGAAGTTGGGAATACTTGTGATCATCTGGGAGGGTGTGTTTATTTAGTGTTGAATGAAATAGGGAAGTATAGGGAGAAATAGGAAGGGTCATGAAGGTGGAAGATTGAGATACAGTCCCTTTTCCCTACTCTTTTCCACTTGCAGGCTTCTTTGTGAATGGTTGCTTTTATTTTATTTATTCTGAAACCAGTTTTTTTTGTGCTTTTGAAAAGTTCAAAATATATTTTTGTGTAAGCATTTTATAGTGCCGTACAATAGTGTAGCTAAACTCATACGAGAGCTGGTCATATGTCGCACGGGTATGCACATGTCGTACGAGTCTGTGTAGAAAGTCGTTTGGAGTTTTTAAGGTTTTAGGGGCTTATTAGTATCCTGATTTATACAAATATAACGTTTAAGTATAAGTCACGGTACTTTAATTTATATTTTTATAAAGGAATTAGGTGCCTTCCGGGATGATTGAGACAGGTTTCAAATTCATAGGAGTTAAGATGTAGCTTCTAATTTTGAGATTTCTTAAAAAATTCAGACTTAGCCAAATTTCAGCCATATGAGATTTCCTTTCACTTTTGAAATAAGCTTTGAAATGTTGTGTAAATGCATGAGGGAATTTTTATGTTGTGTTTAATGAAATTCTATACATGGTTTTGTTTTTAAGCTTTTGTTCATACTTGTCTTTTGGTAGAGTCCATAATATAAGGTCAGAACTTGTTCGGATGGCCTGAGTGCACCAGAGGGTTCCCTAGACCTATGAGATGGATATTTTGAGATTACTTGAGGTTTTTGTGGCTTTTGATGGGGTAAGGGAATAGGAACATTAAGTGAGTGGCTCACCCTAGGTGTTGGAACCCTAAAGTGGTTGCCAGATGATCCTATGGGCGGGTTTGTAAAAAGTGATAACCTTAAAAATTAACCTGGGAAGGGGGGGACTCAAAAGATAATGAAAGAGAACATAATAATGGCCACACATACCTGATTGGAGTACCGGGACCAGGGATAACTACCAGGATGGATCCCTATTCATAAAGGGGGGACCGGGGTTACATGGTTGCTAGGAAGGATCCCAATATACAGGTTGTGTGATGACACTCACTTAGGTGGTATCCTAGTACCTTGACCTCTATGTTATAGTATGGTGATATTTTATGTTCTTTTGAATCTTGGATTTCTTTATCTTTTGAGCCTTAGACTACTTAGGGCCTTGTGAGTATCTTGGTTCTATCTCCTAGCATGGGGGGTGGAACCTCATCAGTTCCACATGGTTGGGTGGAAAAAATATTTTGAGGTCCTGTTCGTGACTCGTGGCTTGGATATGTTTAGATTCTATGAAGACTTTTATCATTGTTACTGAAAATAAAGATGTAAAGATATGTTGTAGTGCCTTTGGGCCATTTATGTACCTGTTATTATGAGATCTATTATTAGAAAGATGTAATTGAAAAGAAAA
>MU227179.1:2634097-2658405 GCA_018584345.1 Thuja plicata
GTTGATGACATCATATTTGGAGGCAATGATATGCTATGCAAATCATTTGCTGATGAGATGAGCAAGGAATTTGAGATGTCTATGTTTGGAGAGATCAAGTTCTTTCTTGGTCTATAGATCATTCAACGAAGTGAAGGTATTTTCATTACATAGTCCAAATACATCAAAGAAGTCCTGAAAATATTCAAGATGGAAGATTCCAAACCTGTTGGAACACCGATGGCTACTGGATGAAAATTAACAAAGGAAGACAAGAAAACAGAGGTAAATCAAACTCTATATAGATCAATGATAGGGAGACTCATGTATGTTGTACATACTAGACCAGATATTTCACATGCAGTAGGAATTGTTGCTAGATTTTATGCTAACCCCAAGGAATCACATATAACTGCTATGAAAAGAATTCTAAGATATCTGAAGAATACTGAGGAATTTGGCTTATGGTATAGAAGAGAAGGAAAATTTGAACTAAAAGTGTTTACCGACGCTGATTGGGCTGGAAATCTTGATGACCGAAAGAGCACAACTGGAGGAGCATTCTTTATGGGTGACAGACTTGTCACATGGGTTAGCAAAAAGAAAGGATGCATCTCTCAGTCTACTGCAGAAGCAGAATATGTTGTTGCTGCTACAAACTGCTCGAATATTGCATGGATCAAACAATTACTGGAAGGTATGCATATGAAGATCAAAGAACCAGTAGTTATTTATTGTGACAACACCAGTGTAATAAATATTTCCAAGAATCCAATCATGCATGCAAAAACTAAACACATTTCCATCAAGTATCATTATTTAAGAGAACAAGTTCAAGAAAAAGAGGTGATACTTGAATATGTGCAATCAAAAGAATAATTGGCTGATATCTTCACCAAGTCACTGCCAAAGGATACATTTGAGTACCTGAGAAAAAGACTAGGGGTAAAACCCATGTCTAACTGTCAGTAAAAGGACTAAAGGCTACATCAGCCATATATTATCAGAATATCATTCATGATTGATGCAAGCAGAATCCAAACTTCAATGCTACATCTATATACAGAAAGGTATATATCAGAAAGAGCACCAAAGCAAACTGTTATATTGATGATGTATAAGGGAAATTCAAGGAATATATTATGGATAGAAGACATTGTTTGAAAGAATGTCAAATACTTGTGAAAAAAAATTTTGGCATTAATGTCAAAGGGAGAGAATGTATCCATTTTATCATCAGAAACTATTCATTATCATATTACTCCAAACAGGGAGAGATCATATCCAAAGGGAGAGAATTTGTATAAAAGTTGCAAACAAAAGACAGAGACATCAAAGAAGAACAATAGTCAAGAGAGATAAATTGACACAGACAAAGGACACAACACATTAGAAGAAGAAATTGAAAAGTTGCAAGAATCAAATCTAGGCTTACATAGAGCTTACCGGTGGTCAGACATTTTTATCAGTTATCAAAACAAACTATTTGGTAATTTGATGAATCTCAACAATTGTATTTCATGTTGTATTAGAAATAGTATAGTGTGATAATATAGTATGTTGCCATCAATGCCAAAGGGAGAGATTGATGACATGTAACTGATTGAATGTTTGACAATGTTAAGTTGAACATGATGCAAGACATTAAATTAGTTAATAGTTTATATTGTCATTGATGTCAACTTGATATCATCTGTATGGTCATATACATAATGCCAAAGACTTAAGAGAATCAATGGAATAGATGTTATTCTTTTAGCAATGCATAAAAGTCAAGTATTCACCAAGTGACAGACTACATCGGTGGAGTGCACTCCATCAGTAAAGACAGAGATAAAGTCACAGTGATACCCGATGAGCAAATGACAGTGTTGCCCAATGAAGTAGAATCACAGGATGCCTGACAAGATAAAAATAGTGTTGCCCAACGAGGAAGATCCAATGATGCCCGATGGATGGAGATCCTAAAGCTAACTGAAGATGCACTGATGGAACTAGCAGTTGTCACCAGCGATGAACTATAGAATTGACCGACAGAACAAAGAGATCAGAAAATGACAAAATATCTAGCTGGCAGAGCTAAAGGATAGACTTAACTGGTTGTTTTATTTTCTTTATTCAACCACCGTTAAGTAATTGATTTAAAAATTCTTTATATAGTTGGCAAGAAGATAACTATGAGATAAATCAGGAGTTAAAGCCATAAATCAATTGGGCTAGATTGTTTTTCATGCTAAGAATCAAGAATCAAGAACCTAGAATTAAGGGATATCATGTCTATTTAAGAGACAAGCATAATTCATTTATGTAAGAAATCAAATACATGGGGGAGTGAACTAATAGAAGATGCTGAAGAGAAACTGATGAAGGATAAACTTCATGCAGTCCTGATCAATCAAGCTAAGGGAGAGGTAAGGAATTTTGCAAACACTGACGAACAAAAAAGCACAACATCACATAGCAGAAAGACTTAAGTACAAAGGAATTGAATTGATACATTGATCAGAAAGATATTGTAGGTAAATAGATCTGAAAATCTATAATTCAGATGCATTAGAAATAGGTCATTTTGTTTCATTTTAACCATTGAAGCATTAAGTCTCTTAATAGAGCAGGACTTAACAGTCTTTTGTAATTGAGGTATATCCTAAGAGATTACCAGAAGGTTGACTCATGATAGTAGCATCGGTCTTACCTAAATCCTATTGACAGTCTAAGAAGAAGGTTGATTCAAGGATGGTAGTAAGATTAGCATAAAGCCTATTCACAGTCAAGAGACTGATTCAAGGATGGTAGCATAGATGCCAGATACTAAGTGACAACCTATGTATAAAAATCCTCTAACAAAGTCACACTTAACCATGTGTTTGTAACCTTTAATAGGGTTGGCTCCTAACAGGGCTCACTTCAGAAGAGTGAAAATTTGGGATACCGATCCCAGTGGTTTTTCCCTTAACAAGGTTTCCATGTTAAAATCCTTGTGTTATATGTGTATGGTTCATTAATTTATTGTTTTACATTCTACATATGCATGTATGGATTGATTGGTAAATATAGTTTACTACTTATCAGTTATCAAGGAGAAGAAGAACAGACAAGGTAAACTGACAGACAGTTATTTGTTTCACATATTTCAAAGGCATACATCTTGTAGGGACTTAATAATTGGAGAAGTATTGATTGGTGGATTAAATTTTAAATTGGATAAATTTTTGAGGCCACTGATTCACCCCCCCCCTCTCAGTTATTACTAACAAGAATGACCAACTCCAGGACCGGGTCCCGGAAACACAAGGGACAAAAACAAAAAGCAAAGACAACACCATGGGAAAACCCAGGGAAAGAAAACAAAGAAACAAAGGAAAAAGAAAGGCAAGAGCCAAAAGTAGAAAATAAAAAAAAGGGAGACCCGACATTTTTCACACAAAATGTAGGGACGGGGATGCAAGGCATAACAAATGGTGACTATCTAGGACAAATACCTTAGCGCATTCGAGATCTACAAAATATCTAGTTAGCAAAACTGGAACAAATCGTTACTCAAAGCATCTTACCTGTAAAGAGTAACATGTCTAAGAAAATATGGCCATACGTGATTTAGTCCATGATCTATTCATCAGTGGTGAGGTGTGTGCTTTGGAAGGAAATCAAGCTGATGACCTCTAGAAGAAGCACAGAAGAGGCACTAAGTATATCAAACCATGAATTCATCAGATTTGCTCATTTATCCCAAAGATCAGAGTTTCATCCCATTTCTTTTTCTTGTTATTTTGTACATTTCATGGTGGGAGGGTGGTACTTCTTTCACCATCAAGCTTAAGCTTAGCTAAATTTAATGGTGGTACTTCTTTGACCCTTCTGCCCACCTTAATATGTTGAATAGGGGAGAAAAACTCCAGACCTAGAAAGAATCTTTTTAAAAGTTCAAACTTGGGTCAACAAACTAGTGCAACCAATCTACCCTTGATGTGTTCGATTACTTGTTCCTTAATTCTTATTTCACTAATTACCAGACTTTCGGAGATAAATCTGATGAAGATTACTCATAATGTACTACCAAACTTGCAAAAGAACTCTGGAGACTGGACTAATTCCATCATGTTAAAAATAGATTCTTAAGTTCATCATCATGTTAAAGACAACATCCCAGAGACCAGATGTTATACGAAGCATACCAGTCCTCACAAGAGGGTGAGAAAAATGCCAGAACCCAAAAAAGAAGATAAGAAAAACAAAAAACAAAGAAAAGAGAGGCGGTCCTAGAGGATGGCCAGCAAGACTAATTACAAGGAAAGGTACCCCCAAATGAGGCACCGGGAAAGAAATGTTTACAAGCAGGGGAATTTACATAAAATATAATTTTAGGCAAACCAACCTCATTCAAAATAATGTTTGAGAAACTATGCATTGATGGGAAACAGGACAGGTTCTCCAGTCATGGTGTTGAGGTGGTAGGTATTTTCCCCGCAGATCTCTGAGATTAGGTATGGTCTGAGCTAGATCCGTTGGAACTTGGTGTGCTTTCCTTTCTTTTCCCGGGCCTTGTCCCATAGCAGGACTAAGTCCAAAATTTGAAAGGCCTTGTATTGGGCTCTACGGTCAAACCATCATTTTACCACTACTTGGTGACATGTGAAATGTTCAAGGGTTGCATCTCATTATTCCTCCATCCACAACAGATTTAGGAGCCGAACCTCCACAATGTTATCCCAGTTACCAAATTCCTACATAAACTACAAAACTGGGATCTATAAGTTGATTGGGAATACTGGGTTCTGGCCATAAACCAGATGGAATGGGGACATTCCTAGGGCGGCCTTTATTTGAATGTGATCTACCCAGAGGGTGGACCTCATCTTTTGGTGCCAATCCTGGGGATTTTGTTCTAGCAGGTGTTTGATCACTTCAAGTAAATTTTTGTTTGTTGATTCAGCAACACCATTCCCCTGGGGGTAATAGTTGCTAGAAAACTTCAGAGTGATCTTCCAGTTATAGGTCTATTCAAGTAGTTGTGCCAAAGAAAATGTCAGACCATTGTCACATACTATAGTGAAGGGCATTCTGAATCTTGTGACAATGTTTTCTTCTAGGAATTTAATAACTACATCTACCATGTTGTTTTTGTATGGTATGGCCTCAGACCACCGGGTGCAGTAATCAGTTGCAGTTAAGAATTATTAGTGGTTGGTAGATGAGTTTGGGTTGACTTTCTTGATAAAGTCAAATGCCCACTGGGTGAAAGGCCTAGCCTCAAAGATTGGTTGTAAAGGCATAGCTGGGTTACGCTCATGATGCACCACAGTTTAGAAAGTATGGCATCTTTGCATGTGAGTGTGAACATCTTTGAATAGGCAGGGCCAATAATATCCAGAATAGAGAATTTGATGGGCAGTGGTGTTGGCTGAGCCATGCCCAGTTCAAAACTACCCATGGAATTCTTTAATCATTTTTTCAGCTTGGTCCCTATTAATGCACTGAAGGTACACTCCCTCGTAGTTCCTACAGTAAAGTGCTGAGTTTTTGATCATGAAGTGAGTTCTTTTCATCTGTAGGGCATGGTGTTTGTTGGGAGGTAATCCCTTTGGGCATCTGTTATTTAGCAATAAGTACACCAGGTCAATGTACCACGGGTCTCGAGTGATAGACTCCACTATGTAAGTTTGAAATTCTATGTGGGGAATCTCTTTTTCCATCACTTGACTCAGTCCCTAGCCTCAGAATATCTTCATGGGTTGCATTTCCAAGTCATACTCTTGGAGGATGGCCATCCATTTCCCCCATCTTTCACCCAATTTGCTCTGCATCAGCAGGGATTTCACAGCCTGATCCAGGATGATAGCATGCACCTTGCTCCAGAGGATATAATGTCAAAATTTCTTCATGGCGCGAACAAGAGAAAAGGCCTATTTTCCAATGGTGAATATCAAAATTTAGCATTTTTAAAGAGGGAGCTCATAAAAGCTATGGGTAATTCTTCCCCCTTGACCTTTTGGGTCAATACTGCCATGGTAGAATGCGGCGAAGCAAAGGAGTAAATATAAAATGGGAGGGAGTAGTCTGGACTAGCCAGGACAGGTGCCTTTGTTATCGTCTATTTGATCTGGGTGAATGCCCACTTTGCTTCAGGACTCCACTCAATCTTGGTATCCTTTTTCATCATTTTATTGAGTGGCTTGACTATCTCGGCGAATCCAGTAATGAACCACTAGACAAAGTTGATCTTTCTGAAGAAAGATCACATTTCTTTCTTGTTGTTGAGCATTTGCAGATTTAGCAGTGCTTCAAATCTCTCAGGTTCAATGGATATACCCTTCTCGGAGATAATATGTCTGAGAAACTTCCCTTCGGTGACCCTGAATATGCACTTCTTGGGGTTCAAAGATATTCCATACAGGCGACATCTCTCGCAGATCTAGGCGAGGTGGGAAAAATGGTCACGCCTATCCTGGGAAAAGATGGTAAAATCATCCATGTAGATGATTATGCACCAATTCACAAGGCCTTCAAACGCGATGTCCATAGCCTTTTAAAATGTGGCCCCTGTGTCAATCAAGCCAAAGGGCATTCTCCAATATGCAAACGTTCCCCACTTGGTGGTGAACGTTGTTTTCTCTCTATCTTCATACTTAACCATGACTTGGTTGTATCTAGAGTATCCATCTAAGAATGACATCATCTATGACCCATTCACTATCTGCAACACCTCATCCAACGAGGGGAGAGGGTGATTATCCTTCTTGGAGGATCTATTCAAATTTTAGAAATCCACACAAAGGCAAATTTCACCGCTCTTTTTTCTAACAGGGACCAAATTGGCAACCCATGTAGTGTGCTAGATTGGAAAGATTATCCGATCTGACAGCAGTTTCTCCACCTCTTGACGAATCAGGGGCTCAATCAGTGGGTTGACTGGTTGTCACTTTTGCCAAAAAGGCTTAGCATCAAGTTTCAGGGGGATGGTATGAGTCATAATGGATATGTCATATGTTTTCAAATCTTCATATCCCCATGTGATCACGTCTATGTATTCTCAGAGAACCGCGAGAATCTTCTCCTTCTCCTCAGGGGAGCAGGAGGTACCAATGTGTATCATCTTTTCTTCACCAGGCTGGCCGATGTTTACTTTCTTGAATTTTCCTCCTTCAGAGGAGGATGATATCTTTTTCTGGCCTTGGGGGTCTGATTCGAAGATACATTCAAGCATGACCATCCCCTTTGGGATGGTGTTGGTAGGTAGGTCCATGATCCCATCATCTTCATCACCCTGTCCAGTATCATCATGGTCTCGTTCCTCCACTATCTGGTCCTCAAAGACACCAACATTGGCCATAAAGGCCAGGATATGTTGATCATCATCAAAAACTTGAAATTGGGTGACATTATCTAGAATGGACGAGGTGGGGATCATCTCCACAGAAAATCTCTTGAGTCATGAGCCGGCCATAGGTTCAAGTGTGCTGGCAAAAATAGCGAGGGCATCTGGGACATAATTTCATCACCAGGGAATAAGATCAATGTTGAAGGCATCAAAATCTTCAATAAGGCTCCATGCCTGATTGTGGTATGTAGCCAGCCTCTTACCATGACATGTGTACTAACTCCAGATCTGTTTGACAATCAACTTTGAATCACCCAGAGCCTGGAGGTGGGTGATTCCTTTCCTTAATGCAAATAGGAGTCCAAGAACAAAAGCCCCATACTTTGTAATGTTGATTATGCAGTTGAACTACAGCCTATAGGATGCAAGAAAGGATTTCCCTCATGGGTTGATTAATTCTACTTCGGCTCCATAGTCTTGTTTGGAATGGGACCCATTGAACTTAAGGTTCCACAAGTCGTCGCTTGTAGTCTGAAGCTGGGGAGATGGAGCAGTCTTTGGATTGCTTTTGGGAGACTTGGGAGGAGCTTCCTCCTGTACTGATGGAGCATGGGTGAGGTTTTCCTCTCGAGGGATTTGAAATTGAGATCCCCAGGGAAATTGCACTGAAGAAGTGCTTCCAGTAGGAATACTAGATTCCAAAGAATCATCTGTATGTTCTTTATTCTAGAAGGCGTCGATGTGTTTGGTAGTGACGGAAAGGCAAGGCTCACACCCTAACTTTGAATGCTTCTAATAGTGTACCCGGCACCAGGTGCCAAACAAGAGTGTAGCGGGGGTCACTGTGGCACCCTAAGAGTTAACCTCAACCCTCAACTTTTCTTCTAGGTCCTAGTTCTCTGTAGAACTATGGGATCTTCTCCCGAGGTGAAATTGAACATTAAGATTTCAAAGGGTTGGTACACCCCAGGGGAAGTCTCAGAGAAGAAGACCTCATTAACCCTCCTAACTTTAGTAAGGGCCTACTTCATTCGGGGTTCACTCTCAACCCAGATCTTTTTTAATTATCCTTCCCACGGGAGCCACAAGTGGGAGAATTCAGTCAAAAAGTATCCATTTAAGGACTTAGACCAATTCTGACTTAATAAAATCTCATAGGTCTCTGGGATGTCCACCACTTGGATATTGTTTATGCTAGCTATTTTGGCATCCTGGATGAGTTATACCTAGACATTTTTCAATTCTCCCACCATTTTCACAGTAGTTTTATCCAATTGAATCACTGCGCCATTAGATGGGGTGGGTCAGAATCTGAGCTTTTGGCATATAGATAGGGGCATGATGTTGCTTGAAGCTCTAGATTCTACTAGGCAGTTGTGTATATTTTTGCCTTGTATATTTAGGCCTAGTAGGAATGAAGGATCTTCATTATTTCCCCAAAAGACAGCCGCGTTGGCATCCTCAAAGGAGACAGTCTTGGGTGGGCGGCTGACAACTTCTGAGTTTCCCAAAAGAGAAGAGACTTCTTTTGCTCAGGATAATTTAGAAAAACCTCCATCAAGATCATGGAGGTGGTGGTTTTTTCTAACACCCTTGTGATGTTGAACCTTCCTCCTGGGAATTGGTGGCTTCCCTCGGCCGGGTCTTTTGCTTGGTTAGAGCTTGGACCTTTTGGAGGGACAGGTCAGTCGGTTGAATTATCCTAGGGAGGAGTGTCCCTGGCAGGAGCTGTTGACATGTAAATTGGTCCTTTTTCAGCCTGGCTCTAAGTGTTGTAAGGAGCCCATGGGTTGGTAAAAGCATTGGCCTCAAAGGCCAGAATCAATTCATCAAAGAATCCCTGCAATTCAGATTCTTCTTTGTCTTCTCTGGCAAATCCAAAGAAGACAATCTCACAAGTAAAGCCACCGTGAGTTGGCTCTTGCACCAGAGGTTCTAGGGGAGTATGGTCAGATGTTTGTTGATTGTCTAGCTGATAAATCATGACGACCTTCTCCAGTGTGGCATAGTTTACCTCATTGTGGGAGCCTGTGTCATGCAATCTACACCAATTGGTCATGGGCTGGAAGTCTGTGACTGGTGTGAAATGTGATGGTCCAGCACCACTTTGATTGGCATTTTGGTTTGGAGGTGGACCTTTGGTGTTCACGTTATTGTTCCATTGTTGTTGGTTGGACCGAGGCCCATTGTTGAAGTTTCTTCCTTTGGCATTGTTGTTTCATTGGACGGAGAAAATATTTCCTCTTTGGGAATTGGGGTTCTGGGGTGCATAGGACCCTACTTTTAGTTGACCCATGCCCACATTCAGGGTGGAAAACATTCACTGAAGGGATTCAACCTCGATAGTTAGCTGAGTGTTTATGTCACAATGTGACAGTTGTTGTTGTTGGTTCCCTGGGAAGGCAGCAGTATTCGCCAGAGTTAAGGGCAGCAATCCTCCAGCCATGAATGACTGAAAGAAGGGCACTCCAAGTGGTTGTGTCTAAGGTTTTTGTTCTTGCTGAGGCAAGTTCCAAGGGAACACTTCCAGACCTGGTATTGTTTGAGTCTAGGATGGGTATACGTACCAGGCCTGCTGGTCAATTGGCAGTGGTGGGGGAGTCATTTCCATTGTGGGGGCACCCATTGCCAAATTGGGGTTATATCCCATGACGTAAGTTGTTCTAATGAGGGTCATGTTGAAGGGTGTGCTCTGCCCAATCCCACCTGAGGATTTGTTGAGGCCACGAGACAGTTCTAAGGCTAGGTTGTAAACTTTCACCAAAGTATCCCGGTCACCCGCAGCGGTAGTTCTCCAGAGGAGAGTGGCAATGAAGGGGTCCGTCATGTTGAGATAGGTCTGTATGGTTACTTCTGAGGATGGAATGAAAGGGCTCGTGCACCACTTCAGGGTGTACTGGAACCGATGATTGAATGTTGCAAGGGGTTCATTTGGTTATTTTTTGATAGAAATGAACTGGCTGTGGGACCAAGCTGGGTCCACGTGTATGCGAAAGGAAGCCAAGAAGGCATCCTCCATATCCTGCCAACTGTTGATGGAGTTGGCAGGAAGGTTAAGGTACCAGTTTAGTTTTCCCTGTCCCAGGGATATGGGAAACATCTGGGTCACAACATCAAGTGTTTCTCTATGGTTCATGAGCCTAGGTGCTCATATCATGGGAAAATCTTCTCTGGGTGTGAGGGTAAGTCATTGGTTGTGCCCAAAAAAGTCCCCATAGGGGATCCAGTATTACCCAAGTACGCAGCCATTTGGGGAACTAAAGTTTGAGCAAGTTGAATGCTGGTTCCCAGGATTATCTAAGAAGTTTGGATATTCTATGGTACGCTGGACCCCCAGACAATAGTGGCTGGTGTGTTTTTTGGGGTCCATTTCTTTCAAATAAGAGGCTCGAGTTCGATAAACCTTCCGGGGTTAGGGGCTGATCTAAGGATTCTCTCAAATCTCGTTGGGGAGAAAGACCCGATCCTGTTGAAGGATTGACTCCTAAAACTATGGCTTGGGGAACCCTCGGGAGGTGTAAAATCAGAATCTCAAGAGGGGGATGAGTTCATGCCCTCCTTCTAGCACCAGTTTCTATTGACGGGACTCTTATGACCGGGTCTGCCAGCATATGTAAGTTGTCACCGGGTACCGGGGTATTGGCCAACTTTGCCTGTAAAGGTTGTCCAGGGAAATGAGATTCCCTGGGCCTCCAAGCACGTGAGAGTCAGGTCTTGACGGTGTAGGGCTCAGTTGGGAGATGTGACTATTTTTGAGGGGGATAGCTGGTTATCTTCAACTCATTCTCTCTGAGGATTCAAGTAGGTGAGGTTTCTCCAAGCATGTTTACACTTAGCAAATAAATTGAAAAGGATCCTGCAAGGTTAGAAATATTTCATCTACCTATAGTTATGATGAACATTCAAAACATCAACAATACTCTAACACACTATACTAAATACCAAAGAAACATACAACCATTAGTACATATTTCATCAGTAGCAAAGGAAAGGAGGTCGTTAATCTACTTTAAGTTTTAGAGAAAAGGACATGAAGAACATAAAGCATAAAATACCATCAACTCAGAAGAAAAAATGCCAACAACATCATTGCAAGAACTCTCCCTTCTTCATTAACATTTCTTCTAGCAAGCACTGGTGCATGGTACAATGGTGGCTCCAAGGGAGCATCTAACTACTGAAAGCTGAAACTATGGAGCATTGAGCTCTACAACTAAGAACTGAGAAAACCAAATTGCTATTAACTATGGAATACAAAATCATCAATTTTGCCGACCCTTGGAATGAGGTCAGACTTACTATTTATACACATTATTCTATCTAACCCTACACTTAACTTATTTTATAATTTATAATAAAATATATTATCTGGTGGCTGGTACTACCGGCACCACGCTACAAAAGACCTTGAGACGAACAAGGTCTAACATGTCAGAAGAATAAGACAAGAAGAATAAAGGTGAAGAATCAGCCTCAAGAAGAGAGCCAGAAAAGAGAAGGAAGAAATTTGATCCCTGGGGATCGAGGCTACACGCCTCATAAATGGGAGAATGGCGCTCTATCTCCGATGTGCCAGGTGTAACATTGAAGTCGCGCCTTGGGAAAACCATCTGTCAGAAGACCCCCCCATTGAGTTGATGTGTCTTATTGTGGCTACCCACCTTCTAACATGCTTAATCAACTACCTTGAAAGTGACCAGTTAGCCTTGGGAACCAGGACATGGGTCACTTAAAAAATACAAAATGTAGGATCCGCGACTTCGGGATCTAGGAACTTACATTCCAAAAGAATAAAGAATACATAAACACTTAGGTTTTCTCTGGCCCCCGAAGAATCTTTATTGTTGCTTACTATCATTGAAGGTTTGGAGGAGATAGGGAATTCCATCCTCATTGATGGCTTTAAGGCTAGCCTGCCGGTACTTGGCCACCTTAATATGTTCTCCCAGTTCTGGAACATTTCCCTTAAATTCATCAACCATCTTTGCTGCATCATGACCATTGAGCACCATGCAAGTTATTCATGTCATTTTAGCTCCATATATTCCCTCTGGGGATTGATACCTGGACTCCATTAACTCATCAAATTTCCCCAAAACATATTCCTTTGGCATGCATGTGTCAGTACTAAATGGATCAGCTCTGGAGACCTTCGAAATAAAAGACTTGTATAAATTGAAAGAATACTGAACTACATTGATCTTATCATGTAGAGTCCCCACCAGTTGCTTTATTACCCCCAATGTGAGGTCAATTCTAGAGTTTTGGGTCCTCACAAAATCAAATGACTCCTCTCCTAAGATTCTGGACTCGAAAACAATCTCCTTTCCTAGGCCGATGAGTTCTTCTAACTCCGCCTTCCATGCCTCATAATTATCAATGTCTGCCTCCCATATACTGATGGTGTTTTTGGCCTAGTGTAAGACATGGTAGGCCACATATAGATCCAGGAGGGTGGACACTAGGAAATGCTAGATGTTTCCCAACTACAAGGTAACCCATTCATCGACCGCTTGGGCCTTCTTCTTCATAGCCCGTAATGAGTCTATATCACTCTGGGGGAGCGGTACATCAAATGTAGAGGCCTCTAAAGGAATAACATTAATAGGCTAGGATAGCTCAGTAAGCAACCCCATGAGGTTTGCATTTTTCTCCTTTTCTACCTTTAACTTTTGAGCTTCCTTTTCGTAGCGAGCCTCCACTGCCCTAGCTGCTTCTTTTAACAGGTCTACTTCACCTTGTTTTCCTCTCTTCCCCAGTGAAACCTCTGTGATATTGTAATCTTCAACCTTAGCCATTGCTTTGTCTGTGTCTGGGGAAGGTGTCACTATTACTGTGATTGTTTCTCCGCCTAGCTCGGTTCGAAGAGTATGAACCATCCAGGCTTTCTTAGCCTTCGACGGGTTCTAAGCCTGAGCCATCACCTCTGCCAAAGAAAGATGGGATCTGGGTGTTGATGGGGGGGCCTTTCTCTTCTAAGATTCTACCAACCACTATGGCGGGGAGGGTGGATTTATAGCCAAAACCTGTTCCTATAAATTCTCCCCAATATCCTATTGTGCTCCCTCAGTAGTATGAGTCTTCTCTGGCTCCTTCCCCATATCTTCTATTTCACCAAAAATATTTTCTTTGGTGGTATCTATATCTTTTTCCCCTTCATTTTTATCTTCAGTAATATTTGGGTCCTTGTTGGTTCCCCTAGGGTTTTCTTCTTCTTCTTGTAGCTACTCTTCCTCAGCCTCTGTTCTGGGGTGTCTTCCTCCATCGGTACGTCCTTTGGTAGTGGGGGAGGAAATGGGCCAAGGCTTAACATCTAGGCCATATTGATTACCTCCCCAAATGTTAACTTTAGGAGTGGCATCTAGAACACGGCGGTTAGGGTCACGGTTGTTCCCGAGGGTCCAGTTTCCCCAGCTGATGTCATTTGTTCACTTTGTTTTTGTTGCCCTGAAACTCCCATATCCTGTATCTCCAAGACTTTAGAGGCTATCTATCGCTCTATCCCTTTTTCTTCTTCTACCTATTCCTCCTACTCCTATACAGGTTCCTATTCTGGAGCTTCCTCCTGCTCTAAGATATCAACCTCCAGTTGTTCAATGTCTCCCTGCAAGTTTCCAAACTCGTTAGTTCTAAAAACATCATCAAATTCATCTTGAGGGGGAGGATTTGCTGAGACATGAGTGGGCTCCGGTTCCTTTTCTAGCTCTGGGGAGTTAGAAGAAATGATTTCTACTTGTGGGATATGGGGCATCCCTAGCTCTGGTTCTGCCTTTGGCTTTGGATAGAGCCTTTTCTTCTGCCTTGTGACCAAAGGAGGACCCACATCCCTTAGGGTTGCCCACTCTTCCTCTAGATCTACTCCTATTTCCTTGACCATTAAGGATGTTAATGACGGGGAAGAGGGAGGATGGATAGGTCCAGTCATGAGCACCAAAGTAGCCAACTGCATAATTAATTGCTCCCTCATCTGTTGGGAGGCTACTATAGATTGTTTTAGTTGTTCTTTTATGGGGGTCTCTTATAGAGTTTGAGTTTCCACTATTCTTTTTCCCCTATCCTCTCCTTGTGCAGAGGTTCCAGCCCCGGGGGTCAGCTTTGGTACCTGCTGGGCAGCCCTGCGGGTACTCTTGGGGCATACTCTCTTAAAGTATACATGGCTACACTCAACCATGTTGTGGGTAAATTCCTCAATGGTGGGTCCCTCCTAGGCATTCCAGTCCACCAGTGGGAGGGCCAACTTATCAATCCCCTTTTCCTTGTACTGGGGGTCTATTATGGGTATAGCGTCTGAGAAGTCATCTGGAAATTTCTAGAGCTTCAACCTTTCCATCATCCCCATGGTCATTTGGACATAATGCCAGCTCCAGACTTCAACATCATCCTGGAAATCTTCCCAGAAGTCCTCCATGTGATATTGGTGGGGCTCCGATGCCCGAGGAAGTGCCAGCACAATTTTTCCATGTGGATCAAATTTCTTCTGCGCTAGATAAAATTCTGCCAGATTCAAGCTCTTGAGTTCATTGTCTACCTCCTTGGCTATGGCCAGACTGCACGAGTAATTCCCAGAAGAGATTGGGAATGGAATATTTGTCACCTTCTTTAAGGAAAATAATGCATGCTACTCCATCATTTGTCTGCAATACTCCAAGAGAATTATCTTATTCCCACAATGTTTGGGCAATAAGTAAGGTTTCCCAGAGAAGTTGGTTACCCTTATGTATGTATGATGTTGGAATTGTATGTAATAATGGCCATAAATTTTGACCAGATCTATTGCCTCCATGGAGAGGCGGTATCCTACATCCCAGGTAGGTGTGAGCAGGTTGTAGTAGATGAAGGTGTCATTCACCCAGCAAAAATTGGGGAAACTAGCCTCCCATTGGATTTGTGAGAAGTAATCCTAGGGATCCTTCTAACCTGGGCTGATCCCGAGTACACCTGATGTGATTAACCCATTGGTAGTAGGTCATTGTTGCACTAGGGCCTAGAGAACATAAGAAGTCATATAAAACTTTCACTTTTGGGCCACCTGAAGGAACTGGGAATCTACATGGTTGGTGGTAATGGCAACCCAGTCAAAGTATTCCCCACCGATGGAGATGTCGAGCAAGAAGTAGTACATCCACCCTGTGAATTCCTAGGCATGTGGTTTCCCAAAGACCTATAATAGTGCTATTATCCCCATCTATATTCTTTCTTTAAACTTAGACCAGGGGATCTCTAGCTTTATTTTCTTGGGTCCCTCTTCAGAGTCTTGAGCCAATGATTATTCATGTATTTCTGGGCTGCAACATCTAGCTGCTGAAATTGCACTAAGGCATCTGATCTGGTAACAACAGTTGGGTTGTCAAACTAAGGAATCCCCAAACCCACCTTAAAAGTTGCGGCATCGAGAGACACCATGGGAGTGGGATATCCGGTCGGTTCTGGGGCTATGAGTATGACGGCCCAAACGAAAGAGTTGTAATGTGCTATAAGTGTTAGAATGAGCTTCGGGGCCTGCACTAAGCATGGGAAATAGGCGGTGTTTAGAATCCTAGAATCCCTGATGCTGATCGCCAGTGGATCCCCAGACTATCGCTGAATGTACACTATCTTGACCATGGCCTGCATCTCGGCCCACATTCTGACGCTGGTGTCGGTAATTAATTGAACTTTGGAATCAATCTTTGATCCCATGATGGCATTGTCCCTCATGTACTTCATGTTGAGGGGCAATTTTTCTAAGGCCCTTTCCATTTTAGATCTGATGGCTACCCTTGTGACCGTCGTGGAGGGAAGTTCTGGACTTCCGGGTGGTGAAGATGCGGAAGCCTCAGACATTTTTAAGGTATGTTGTTCCAGAAACCTGCAAGGCAAGGTGACCATCAGAATTCATGAATAAATTTAATTCCAGGATCTAGAGATCTTACCACCGAGGCACGTCCTTTCCCTGAAAAGTTAGTTTAGGTCCAAAATCCTGAGAAGTATATATATAATGCAAACTTTGAGAATTAACCAATATCTGGGCCCGAGGGTCTCAGCATACCTGATGAAAATAAGATGTGGGTTGGGTGAGGGAAAAATACCCGAGGTCTAGAAAACTAATCATTGGAATATGTGCATGAAAAGTGAGCTGTCAGGCCTACGTCAGCGTCACATGGCTATGCAATAAATGGGGAGTTATGGTGGCAGCAGCGCCAACTGTCTGAACACATGAAAATCATATGCCACTTGGACAATTTTGAATACATACATGGGGCATAAATGGGTCATTTAAGGCTGGTATATGGAGGAGAGAGAAAACCACCTGGTTGAAACCAACCGAGAGCTGAGTTTCAACTAGGTAGTATTCTACCCTGAACAAGCTCGTAAACGCGGATGAAAAGTAGACAGAGCATGATGAGCTTGAAAAAATACTGGGTAGATATACACACCATATACATCATATTTATAGAAAATCTAAAAGGTATACACATGAAAAGTGGAAGGATATACATTAATATACACTAAATATACATATATACAAAATGCAGAGTAGCTACCCTAACAAAACAATGCTGAACATGTACAAGCATATACAATACCTACATAATATACTACACCTACACAGAGGGTGGACAACCCTCTGGCAGAGCTGACCCACCAATGGGTGGCGAACCAAACAAAAAATATATGAAGCAAAACAGAGACAACCAAAATAGAAACGTAAACGAAATAAAAACAAAGAAAAAGCAGAAAAGTGGAAGAAGAACCAGGAACACCAACCTGGGCATGAAGTGAGGCAAAGATAGAAAGGCACCTTGGATGCTCTACAATAATTTCCACCTTCAAATGATCACCAACCAGCACCGAAAACAACTTGCACTCATTTAGGAAAACTCAGAATAGATTGCACTTGATTTTCGCTCAAATCGCTCTGAAATTGCCTAAGTGTTTTAATCACGATAATTATGAAAATGATAGGTGATTCCTATTTATACCCAAGGTGAAAAACAGTCACCTTTCCTTCCGCAAACTTTGGAATAGGCAGACCTCCAAACTCCAGGCCTGGGGATTTCGAGCGACCATACCCTCTTACGAAAAGAAGACATCGTGGAAAAGAATCCCAGAGTCTGGAATCTGGATCCTGGAAAAAGAATGACCAACTCCAGGACTAGGTCCCAGAGACACAAGGGACAAAAACAAAAATCAAATCCAACACCATGGGAAAGAAAACTCAGGGAAGGTAAACAAAGAAACAAAGGAAAAAGAAAGGCAAGAGCCAAAAGCAGAAAACAAAAAAAAGGGGGACCCAACATTTTGCACATAAAATGTAAGGACGGGGATGCAGGGCATAACAACTACTATGGTTGCTAAATAAGATAATTGTACACCTTATCAAGGTGCTTTCATTTTAAGATGCTATATTTAGCCCCCACTTTAATGGGATTATGAGTACATACTCACAGTAGAGTAGAAGAATGAGATATGAAAAGAGAAAAATGATCATGGGTAAGAATTCAAAGAGATATTACATCACTAATTTTTAAGGAGAAATCCCCCAAATGAATGATCTTAACTCATACAACCATGTGAAAGAGCATAAAGAAAAGAAAAACTAAGACTAAAACTTACTAAGACTTCAATTCAACTAGTTGAAGATACCTCGATAAGGAAAATATATCAACCACTAGTATTACACTCAGAATGCTATTGCAAGAGCACAAGTGGTCACATAGAAAGAGAAAGAGCATACATAAAATTTGAGACAAGACTCCATGATAGAAAAAACTATAAAAGCTATGAGAACATGGAGGAGAGAGAGAATTTTGTACAAAGAGAGTTGATGGTCTATCAAGCTAGTCAACTCGTATTGAAATATCTACATAAAGGATATGTTAGATGGGCTACCAAATTATGTATACTATTTCAACCAACCCCAAGGATGACCAAACAAAGCATCATATCCGAGGAAATTTTCCAAAATAGGATTTCCCTAAGGAAATAATTTTCTCCAAAGGAATCCATAAAATGATATGAAGGAGAGCCATCTGACCCTATAAAATTTTATTATGCTAGTGTATTCAACCTGAAATGTTTGAAATAATAATAATAAATTGCAATAAGGATGAAATATATGAAGGAATATATTTGCATCCTAAGGAAAATAATAGCAAGGATAAACACCTTCAACACCAAGGAGATGGTTTTTAAGTAACACTCGTTCTAAGCCAAAGAGGTCATAACTCCTATGAGGCAAGAAACAGACAATTATAAAGAGATATCAAGCAACAAGTGTAAAGGGGTCCTTTTGAGTGATGTATAAAAGGAGGAAGATCTCCTTTCTCAAAGAAATCTACCTCTAAAAGGAGATATCTTGAACAAAAAATTACCAAAAGAGGGGAGGGAGAAAAAATATTCACGCCTTCCCTATTTCTAGGTAAAGGGATTCTTGATGAAGGATAACACACTTTATCCCCCAAAGTAAGAGGTTTATTTATGATGAACATGTAATTGCAAACAAAGAAGAGGTTGTGATCAAGGATGAAAACCTCTTGCATAAGAGAGAATATGTGAGCAAAACAAAGAATTCCTTGTAAGAAAGAATATCACATGATAAACTTGACACCAGTTAACCAAGGGAAATTGGATCCTTAGAAAGGATGGGAGATTGAAACACTTCCCTTTCCCCCCAGACATAAAGATAGGGATAAGGAGATATATTATGTTTCTCAAAAAGTATGACGTACCATTATGAATAACAAATATCCCACAGAGGATTAGGCTAACAATGTCACATAGTGTGGAGAAACATAATAGGAACCTAAATGTTTAAAACACTCATAATTGAAATACAACTCATTTTTACATGTTATGTAAACAATATTACAATCAATGAGCTTTTGAATTTTATAATCCAAATCTTGACATTCATTAGTAGAGTGGTCATGATCTCAATGATACATACAAAAAGGGATATTCTTAAGAGTTTGTTTATACTTCTTTCAATTTGGTTGGGTAATCAACGTGGCATGAAAGAGTTCAGACAAAATGCTATCTTGGTTAAAGTAAGGCATATAAATATTAGAGACAATAAAGGATGGGATGATGACAAGGGGGGGTTGGAAACCTAACCCTTCCATAGGCAAGTATGATTGTACATTTCTCATGAGTCTCAAAAATTTGTTGCGCGCATCCTAAACCACGGTCAAGATTACAAGATGAAATTTTTGAAGTAAAGAGTTGAAAAAGTGACACACTAGGCCCTTTGAAGGCTCTAGGTTTAAATTTAGGAACTTTATAGTCTCCTATAAAAGATGTTGAAAAGTATAATGACCCCCAATTATCTCCCTAGAAATTTTCTTGAGGAGTATTAGATGGTGTCTCAACTCCTATTGGTGAAGGTATAGAAGAATACTCTTTTTTTAATAAAATTTGTAATTTATCATCAGCTTCAATGGTATATAATTTATCATTGTCGATGAACTTGACACTTTGATGAAGAGTGGAAGGGACCACTTGCTTAGCATGAAACCAAGGTTTCCCTAGCAGAAGATTATAAGTAAGGGTATCATGCATGAAATTGGTAAGCGTAGGTAATATAATCCTACCTATAGAAATAGGTAAGGTGATTGTACCTAACATTTTTTTAGCAATATTGTCAAAGCCACGAAAATAAATGGAACTAGGTTGAATAAGATAATTATCCACATTAACTTTATGTAATAAATAAATGGTACAAACATTAATACCAAATCCATTATCAACCAAGTTTCTTATAATTATATCATTAATATGGAGCATAGTCATAAGAGGGTTTTATTATTTTTGGACTTCTAAAGAAGGAAACTCATTTTAGGAAAATACAGTGTCAACTTTAGTTTGAGTTTTATTCATACATTCCAACAATTTTTCCACATCATTAGGTCCAACAGGAGGAAGAACAACAATATTTTGCAAAGAATCTTAAAGTATAATATGGTGTGTGGGTGAAAATGTAAGCAAGTCCCAAACAAATATCTTAGCATGAATTTGTTCAATAAAATTATACTCCTTACCATCTTGTTGTGAGGGATTGAGTGGAGAAAATGTGTAGGAGGAAGAAAATTGTAAGTTTTCTTATTATTTTGGGTGTTATATGTGTGAGATATTGCATGATAAATGGGTTGTTGAGAACCTTTTACAACAATCGATAACTTATTTTGAAGGTGAGGGTGATCTTCAAAAATATAGACAACAATATTAGGCTTCACATTATCCAAAACATAGATGGAATTGACTTGATTAGGTTCTTGGTTGTTCAAGGTTTAATCTCTAGAAGGGAGAGCATCAAGGAAAGTGCTAATGATATTATCCTCTTATTTCAATGTATCTTGTGGTTTATAATATCTTCCTCTTGCTCCAAAATAGCCTTTAAGTGAAGATACATTTTAGGAAAATAATCATCGTCATTCTTTAAGTATTCATCCCTAGGTATATTATAGGTATGGATGAGATGAAGAGCTAAGTTATGATCATATGCATGAAAGGGAACATCTTGAAAATCTTGAAGAAAACTTTAAATTGAACTAGAAAACAAAGATAACAACTCCATTCATAGAATGCAAATAATACAAGTACATTCAAACCACATTGAGATACATGACATGTAAGAATAATGCATGAAAAGAAATATTTTTTTAATTTTTATTTTTTGAGACATGAAATACAAGATTTAAATAGATGTCTAAATGCATGAAATGTAGTGAAGATATTATGTATTAAAATACATACAAAGAAGATCTAGTCATTCAAATCAGAATTTAGATGTAATGAGTCGGGTTCACCAAAATGTAATGAAGGTGAACCTATATGTTTAAATGCATAAAATGTAGCAATGATGTAAATATTGACTAATGAAATGCATAAAAATTATATCTAGACACCAAATAAAAATGGAAATGTAAGGATATTGGGTTCACCAAAATGTAATGAAAGAAATAGTGTTCAGTATCTTGTGTCAACAAACTAGGAACCATGGGCCTATCTCCTCTTATACTGGAAGGAAGATGATCCACTAGGCTTGAGGAGGCTCAAGCAGTAAGTTAATATAGTGATCATTTTCTTTTAATGAATATGATTCTGTAAATGTGAATGAAGAATGTGAGATATAGGACTAAGTAGATAGAAAGGTCAATTTTTGCGAATAGGGACAACTAGCGGAGTGAGAACTCAATTTTGGGACCGGATTTGAAAATCATAAGCAAATAATAACTTGTAAATCAAATTTCAACCAATATTGGGAGGTCAAGGGAAACTTGGAGGATCGGGAGTAACTTGAATTAACCCTAGCATGTGGATTTTCCCCTGACATTGCAAAAATTGATGAAAAAGCAATAGATATGAAGCTCTCTGACAAACCTATTTGTATCTCCTTTCGTAGTTTTTACACCTATCACTCATACATAAAAATAGGGGGAAATGTTGAGATAAATGGGTTTTCCTCAATCAAACCCCATGTATAGGAATCGACCTTGAAATAAAATTAAAATTGCATAAAAGGAAGGAAGTGTTTTGTAAGTAGCAGAGGCCTAATAAGTGTCTTATACCTTAATGATGTGAATGAACTTGGAATGAGATCACAAGTGTTAATGCAATAAAATTATTCCACAAAGACCTAATAGGACATCACAAAAGACATGATTGCATGATGATTGTTGATTCTTACCACAATGAAGGATATGAGGAATGAAATTCCTTGAGTGCTTGATAATGCTTGAATGTTTTCTTTCTCCTTGAATGCTTCAGAGATCTAATTTAATTCCTTATATTTCTATAATATATCAAAATGGGGGAGGTAGCCTTGTTTATATACCTCTCCTAGCCATTTTGGGGTTCAAAACTCAAAGGAAGAAAACACGGAGTTATAATCTTATCTACAATCAAAAGGTCATTATTCAATTTAAATTTGGGGACAATATAAAATGTAAGGGGCACCTCCCAATGCAGGGGAAACTTGGGTTGCCCCATACCCTCCAGACCACTCTTTACGAGCCAAACGGTGCTCAAATTTCAATCGAGGGTCAATATGAACATGGGGATTCAAGAAATGTGTGTAGAATCAAGGTCTGATAAAGGGAAACATATGAAATAGGCCACACATGATAATAGGGCTTATGTATGCTAAGTATGATTGAATTAATGAAATAATTAAATGGGCACACCCATAATTAAGGGGCCCTCATAGAGATTGGTGATATTGAATTAACAAAGGGGTAAATATTTTAGAAATTTATTAATTAAATTCATAATAAAGGATAATGATGTGTAGGAGAATGAGAACACACTAAAATCGGTGCTAAATAAGAATAAATTGTACACCTTAGCAAGGTGCTTACTATTTATGACTCTACACAAAGAATGCACATTTTGGCATAGACACTAAAATATTTATTTTCCACCACTTCATTTACTTTTATGAACTTCTCCAGCTTGTTCCCTAGTAAATACAAGGTTTAAAATTCATAGTTTTCTTGCATGAGGTTCTATAGACACATCCAAATAGGAACCTCCTCAATTATATCCTTTAAAGGGTTGGAATTTAAAGCCCAATCTTGAATATAGAACCCAATGCCTCCTATTAAAAAGGGTCCATTGTTCAGGATCCAATTTTTGCCTTTAGGATTTTTGTAAATCACCCAAAAAAAACCATTTGGGATGTATTTAACCATGTTGTTATGGCCCTAGTTGTCTCCACACTATTTTCTAACCCTAGAGAAGGTTTGTCATTCCCCTGCCTATTTCATGAAGAAAGCCCTCTCTCAAAGATTGTTTACAGCCCATTTCTAGTCTTTGTGTTAAATATGAAAAGAAACCAATATATTCTAGTCTACTTGGATGCATACTTGATCCTCCTTAACTAAATTTTGAGGTTCTTTTGGTCTCCACATTTTCTTTACTATCGTAGATAAGTTAACTTCCCTCCCTGTGACAATGCTATTGTTGTTGGAAAGATTGCTACAATGTAGACAATTGTTATTTTGTCATTGATGTCAAACCTTAACTGGTGAGACTATTGTTGTATGTTTGAGTACCTTATCCATTGATTGATAAAGATTTTAAAAGAGTAGAATAACAAGAAGACCAAGGAAATGGTTGAGTTATGAGTATACACTAGGGTACTTGATCATTTGGCACTTTGGCAAAGTGATATGTTGTTTATCTATCACTGACAGATCACTGGAAGGTCAATGTCGAGAAAAGCAAAGTTGATGCCGAGAAAAGTGAAAGGTGATGCCGAGCAAAGAAAAGATGATGCCGAGCACCAATGAAATGTTTGAGGGAGACAGAGAAAGTTGAGCAACAATATTTTGTTTATTGATGAGGTTTGAGATCTATGGCTGACATAGTTGATTCTATTGGGATATGCATTGTTAATTAAGATCGGTCCACATTCATTTAATGCATGGGAAACCATTATTAGCGCATGAATTCAATGTTTAATTAATGAATGTATTGGAGAAGTAAATTAAATGTAATGATGGAAGGATCCATTTTATCTGACCTAACCTAAGATCTACGATCTTGATTAAGCAGAAAAAGATCTATCTAACCTAGATGAAGAGGTATAATATAACCTACAGAGGTTATTATCATTATATCCAAGTGTAAGGAGAATTTGTATGCAAGATTATTGCATGGTTAATTGATTGATTGGCAAGACCTAGCAAAGAAGGCTGAGCAAAGAAGCAGAGAAAGATTGCTTGACAGATTTCCAAGCATATCTAAAGTTTGAGATGAAAATGGAAGCCACTCAGTGAATTAGCATTAGAGTTGAAATTGGATCTAGATTTGCAAAGTAAGTTGTATGTATCAGATCGCACCTGTTGATTACTTTCTAACCATTGTATCAGTTCAAATCCTTTAACCAGGTTGACCTAAAATTCATTGTATAAATCCTTTGAACAAGGTGACATTCAGATTGGAATGTTCTAAGTCCTCTAACAAGGCCACTCCTGATAGGGTGATTAAATCCTTTAACCAGGTCACATTTGACAGTGTGTTTTGTAAC
>MU227179.1:2678147-2692918 GCA_018584345.1 Thuja plicata
CTTTTAAATTAAATTAATTCCACCCCCTTTAGCTAATATACATCAAAAGGAATTGAATAGTTATTTAATTGATTGAATGGATTATCCTCAAAAAGAATTCCATAATTCTATATGAAAGGTCACTCATATGACAATAATCCACTCTTTTAATTAAATAATTAATGTTTTTTTGTCTCAATCTCCATTCCTAAAAATGAAGACTGTTTCTTTTCAAGAAACTCTTCACCCTCTTTCCATGGCTTTTCTATAGATTGGACATCTTTTTCTTCATTTGAGAGGATGAATTGGAGAGCATCAAAACTATAGTTAGGTTTCACCTTATTGTTATCATGCTTTTAAGCTTTATTTTGCATAATTAGATTAATTTCATTTGGATTAATAACATGTTGTTTCTTAATATAGTTTTCTTACATATCTAGTATCTTAATTTCATTATCTTTCAAGCTTTCTAGAGTAATAGCATTTCAATTCTAGATTAACGGCAATTCATTTCTAGTTTAATTGTATTTTCTTTCATAGATTAATGGCAATTTGCTTATCTTTCATGCTTTATAAATCCTCCATGTTAGCGATGGTCAAGGTTGTTGGCTCTCGTTCTGAGAGTAAATTTGACATCCCCAACTAATTAGGAGGCAACAAGTCGCTTCAATCAAATTTGCAAGATGAACAATTCATGTTTGTCTTTGTGAGTTGAATGATTGAGTAAGGACTATGTTGGGTTTGTGCCTAATTTAGAGGTCACATTCAAGCACATAACACTATCAGGCCTCTATTGTAGTAAAAACTCCTCGTCCTTCTTCTTTGAACCTACAACCAACTTGTTAGCAACATGAAAATAAAATGAATCATCAATGCCATCACTTGTCTGTTGTTTGGGACAATCATCATAGATTTTTTTAGATTGTCCTTCCTACTAAATTTTAGGATCAAAATGGCCCCTGATACTGCCCTACATGGATATACCTTTATAACCTTGCATTGGTGAAACAATAGGACACCATTGTGTGCCCATAACGACTCCATTTTGAACCATCTTACTATGTCATTCTTCCATCTTACATTCTCTATTTTTTTCATCTATTTTTAGCACCAACAATGATGCTCTAGTCCTCTTATCTTCTCTCATAGGTCTACACTTCATATAATCCTACATATCAACATGTTCTTTCCTTCTAAAATAGACAAATTTTTACTCAAATGATAAATTATTTTGCAAAGGCTTAAGGAGGTACTCTTTACCGTCTTTATGCATAAGATAGGTGTTATTTTATCCATCATGTATTGTCCTTCTCATGGACTACCAAGGCCTTCCTAAAATGATATGACAACATGTCATTGACACCACATCACATAGTACTCTCTCCTTATACTCTCCCATAGAAAAATCTACATAATCTTGTTCCCTAATAACAATACTTTGTTCATCACTTACCCAAGATTCTCTATAGGGTCTAGGATGTGCAAACTTCTCCAAATGTAACTTATTAACCATTTCATAAGAAACCAAATTATCAAAGGATCCTAAATCTATGATCAATTTGAAAATCTTACCTTGACTCAAACAATAGGTTCAAAAAATGGATACCTCTGGTCTTCTTTGTTGTTGCATAGCTGCTCCCTTTCTCACCCTGAGAAATTCACCTTCCGTATATGGTCATATCTCATTAATTTCACCTTTCTGCTTGTTTTCTTCTTCTCCTACCCCTTGTGTCAAAGTCACTCTCATATCATACTTTTTAACATCTTTCTCTGGACACTTTGTATAAAGGATGCCATTCCTCTCCGCGGTTATAACACTTTCCATTGAAGGTACTGGTTCTTTTACCTGTACCAATCTTCCACCACCTCTTTGTCCACTCCTCTGATCAAACATAGGCTCCTTAAATTTTTCACTGCTACTCTTCTCTTGACTGTCATTATTCTTGCTACCTCTACCCCTATTTGACTGGTTTCTTCCACTTTCTTGTCTCTCTTGCCTTCTCTTTATCTTGTCCTCTACTTTTACTGCCAACTTATAGCACTCTTCCACAATAATAGGTGTAGTAAGACTAAGTTAATCTTTTATATTGAACCTTAGCCCACCTAGGTATCCTTCCACTCTCTCTTCATCACTTTCATCATGGGTAACCCTTATATCAAGTTTATAAAATTCCTCGATGTACCTTTGGACATCCATGTCCTTTTGTCTAAAACTTTTCAATTTATCATATAATTGTAATTTGTAGTCTTTAGGAAGGAACTTATCCTTCATTTTTCCATCATCCTTGGCCATGAATTAATTCTAGGTACTCCTTTCTTCCACATGTCAGCTTGCAAGCAATCCCACCATAGTAATGCATGCCCCTTCAATCTGGACTTAGCAATCTTAACCTTTTGACCAACTTCCACATCTTCACAATCAAACAAATTCTCAATAGTAAACCAATCAATTAATTCTTCATTATTCATTCTACCATCATACATTGGAATATTAGACTTTCCTTTGTAATCATTTTCCTTAATGGATTTGACAAACTTGTCCATCCTTGCATCCTTAGGATCTAACTCTTCCCTTGGTGATCTCTGTTCTTAAACATCTTCTTCTTCATGGAATTATTGTTCATTTTCTCCTTTATTCTTATTCATCCACCTCTTCATATTTTCCATCTCTTCTTTCATCTTCCTATTCTCCTCTGCATATTGTGTCACAACCTTGGCAAGTTCAATATTGGTCATTCTTGGAAGCATCTCTTGAGCCTCTTCTCCAAATGTTTCAAAATATTCCTCTTTAAACATATACATTGTATCCTTCCCTCAAAGGATAATATTGTTCTCTTCTTTGATTCAGTACCACTTGATGTAGAGCAATAGGGGATTCTCAAACTTCTATTACAAAACTTGTCAAATGCACAAAAGTTGTGTCAATCCACAATGCACCCAAAGGCTTAAATGAGTTAACCTATGAAATCAACCTTCCCAATGGTCCACACTGGCTCAAAGGGTTCATACTCATGCAATCCAACCAAGATAAACCACTTTCAAAGTTCTAAGTTCCCAACTTATAGACAAACCCAAACTATTGTCCTAATAGGCCTATTTCCCTATTAGGTCTCCAATGACTGTTTTTCAGACTTATCACAAAAAATTTCCAAAATAATCCCAAAAAAAATTAGGATTTAGACACCCATTTGGATTCTCTACCATATATTAGAAACTCAATATCAGTTGTTTTGGACCAACTCACTCATATGCCCAATTGTGATTGTCTCGAGGCCTAAATTACCCCACTTTTACAAAGCAACCCTATCAAATACTTAACTCATGACCTTGGCTCCTTCAAAAGAGTTAAAATATGATTTTAATTAGATTAAAATGAAATCAATTTGGATTTAATGACTCTCCACATACAAAAGCCCCAAATTGCTCTCTAAACCCCCTCAAAACTAGGGCCTTCTCAATGTTGGCCTTCCAAGCTCTATTTCATACAAAAAAAGGTTTATTAACCATTATAAAGACATTTCATAATAGATTATAACATAAAAATATACCCTTCTTTGAGAAGATATTGTGTTGCTACCCTTTAGCCACCAACTTAGTTACTCTTCAACCAAGTATTCATGGTGATCACCTACAAAATCCACTTTTTATGCACATTATATGATTATAAATATATTATAAATGTTCAATTAAGGTAATTCCATAATAATTAGGCATTTGAATTCATGGAATGACCATTAAACCTCTTAAAACAATAAGGATTGTTATTAAATGGTTCAATTTCCTGAGTCTATCAGCACCCTAAATGAGAAATCAGAACAAAACTAAACCTTAATTTATGAAAAATGTTTCCATAGATTCTTATTAAAGTTTCTCAAATCATTGGAAATGCATAGAAGAATAAACAATCAAACTATCATAAGAAAAATTGCAAAATTTGGTTATTTTATTTTCTTTCAAAAGATATAGTTCATACAAATGCTGACCTCGTTGTCCTATCCTCTCTCCACATACCTCACCCAGGATATATAGATGGTAAATAAACTATGCCAACCGATTCTAATCGGTTCCCAATGGTTATAAATCCAACTAAGCCATTAAACAAGCTTTCCCTCCTAATTGGCATTTATTGTTGGGATTTGAAATTTTGAATTTTAAAACTATATTCAAATAACTCCTACATACCTATAACTTTGGAAATGGCCATATTATGACCTTATTACAAAATTACACTCCTTAGACTCCTAATTGACCACTATGGGCATCGTATTTCCATATTACATGAATTTGGTCCTAGGGTCCTTATCAAGACCCTTAGGACTTTGAATCATTACATTGAATTAATTATTACAAAATGCCATTATTGGCTTCAAGACATTCCAATTCACTTCATGCAATTTTCTTCCATATTATAAGGTATTTTGTGTCTTCAGGTGTCCATGTGTTTGTCTAGGTGCCCCTGCGCCAGTTTGATGGGAGTAGGTTCTCTATTTTGCATGTTTGGGCTAATGATCCCTATTTCAATATATTTTAGTATGGAGAAAAGTGATAAAGTTAAATCTTCTAACCCCATGAAACATGATGCATCCCAACATGTAAAGACAAGAACATGTGTAAAGAGGAAAACTAGATGACAGACAAAGTTCTCTCTTAGAAAGAAGAAGAAGAAGAAGAAGAAGAAGACAAAAGATAGAAGATAGAAGTAGACAGTGAGAAAACTGATTCAGAGAAGGAAATAGATGACATGGGGAAGTATGGAAAGACAAAATTAAATATTCCTAAGAGTGATACTAAATTTTCAAATGCAGTAAGAGAACATGGAATGATAGGTAATATCAATAACATTAAATTATCTAAGTTATCTGATGAAGACAAGAAAAGTATTGAAGATGCTATTGTATTTCATTTTTACAAATTCATTAGAATGCCTAGTCAAATCAAAATTCATGTTGTTGATGAATTGTATGAAGCAATCAAGGTTATACGGGAGTCTACAGTTAAAACTTAAAAGCATATAAGAGCAAGAACACTTCTTTATATTGTGACACATTTGACAGTAAAGAAGTAGATGAAGCACTTTAAAAATATAAAGTCAGATTTAGTGTTGGTTATAGGACTGCAAAAATTCTAGCTGGGAAGGAAAAAGAAGTTGAAGAAGAGAAAGTGGTGATATGGAAAAGGATATTCAACATGGATCAACCACAGATAATAGACACAACATGTACATCTCAAGTAGATGATACTTTTACTTTGAAAGAGTTAATGGGAGATGTGTTAGGTAGTATTCTAGATATGGTTACTCATATTGACCTAACAAATGATTCAGTTGATGATGTTATGGTTGAAGATATAACTAAAAATACCAAATATCCTATGGTTGGAGATGAAGCTGAAGATATACCACGTCAGTCTCCACTTGATGTAAATTTTGTTGAGATTAATGATGATATAGTTGATATAGAAGAAAACAAGTTTGATGAGATAGAAAAAGAGTAAAGAAACAAAATAGGTGACTGAGACCACTGATCAACCAAAGGACACATTGTTTATAGTACAAACATCATTTGTATTCCTCTTGTGTATAGTTTTTCAAATATAAGAGTAAGTTATTTTGGATCCAGACAGTTTGAAATGAGATGAGAAGAATTAGATCTTGAAAAAGTGACTGGGACACCGTCAATTAAAAAAAAGTCAGTGGACAAAAAATTAGTCTAACACATTTTTTGTGAGATTTAAGAGGAAAATTCAGAGTGACATCTTGAATCTAAATTCATTCGCAATGCCAAATTCAGACATCACTGGGGCTATGTCGCCTACCAAAATAGTCTTTCTATTTTGAGCTTGAATTTTAGTGCTAGGTTCCTCTTGTTGGAAATAATGGGAAGTGTGTACTGAGAGGGGAGGGGTGAATCAGTACCTCTATAACTTTTAGTTAATTAACCTTTATCCTTATGTAATCAAATCTTTGTTTTACCAATCATATCTGTTGTTCTTTCTTTATGTATGTAATATCAATTCATAATCTTAATTGTATGTAGACATTCATAGAAACATTCATGAAAGTAATTGACACATAACACAAGATATGGTAACGTAGAAAACCCCTGTTAGAAGGTAAAAACTGTGGTGGGGATGGCACCCACAAACACTTCACTATCTGCAGATTGGAAGGGGTTGGTTAAGGCTTACAATTTTATCACTTCTGATGATCTACCCTTTTAGGAGTATTATGTGGAGACTAGTTAAGGTCTACTTTGTCAAGAGCTTTAGCAACACTGTTTAGTGTGCACTCGGTTAAAATATTTACAATAGAATTGTTAAATCCACCTTTCTTAAAAGGATTTCTTCTATTTGCTACACTTGTTATAATGCAGACAAAAATACTCATTGACCTGAGTGTATGCAATCTACAATTACTGATTATAGACCCATTCAATATTACATGTACAAATGTATCACCTAATGTGATTGATTAATACCTTTGTTACTCGGTAGCCTTGGTTCTTGGTTCTTGATAACCAAATTAATCTTTTGTTGTTCTGCTTCTTGAAACTCTCTATCTTATCCATTATATGTGCTTGTTGGCTACAATCATCCTCTCATCCATATCAAATGAATGATTACAACATCTATATATAACATAGATTGACCTAATTAAGTTTCACGTATTACAAACTTAACTCTATGATCAAAGGTTTACAACTTGACCTTGATCTCCTAGTTTGCATGTTTTTAATCAGCCAGACTGATTAAAACAATTACAATAATTTTTCTTGTTCCTCAAGAAATGAATTTAAAATAAATCAAAACTCTAAAAATAGAATATAGTTGTTGTATCTGACGTGGAATTCAGATCCACTTTTCTCTGGATATAATTGAGTTTCGGTGTCTGATGCTTGGTTTGCTCTGAAATCAATTTGACTGTCTTTCGGTGTTCCTTTGTTGAATTGTCTATCAAGTTCCCTTATTGTCAGGTTCCTCTATTTCTACTCTTTTGGTTTATAGTGTAACCTACTTGTCAGGTTCCTCTGTATTATCTTTGGGTTGCACTTTCAGTTTGCACTACAAAACTTGTGTCGCCAGGTTTCCTTTTACTTAGTACTTTCAGTCTGAACTAAAAACCTAACTTTTGGTGTAGTGTAACCAATGGTTTGTAACAACTATTTTCTCTTTACATACTAATGGAAAAAAATTATGTCATCAATCTCCCCCTTTGACATTAGTATCAAAAACTGATATGTGCAAAATACTAAAAACAATTATAGTATGTACACCATGTATATTACTTAGTCATTTCATGACTCCCCCTATGCATATGTCGGTATAGTATATTATATGTGTATGTAGACTTGTCTTTATATTATCTCTTCCATTTCCCTTTTTTCTATATTTTTCTTTTCCCCCTTTTTCTTTTTGTACATATCATTTTCCTTTTCCCCCTTTTTTGATAGTAAGGGAAAAAGTGTATACCTATAGCTTATCAAAAATATGAGAGTGAGAGGTCTTCATTTCCTCCATCATCTTCTCCCATTTCTCCTTTAAATTCTCAAAATCCATATGCTCTAATGTTATCCTGGCATGCATGTAGTAGATGTTGTTTGTTATAGACATCTCAGGGGTGGCAATTAGTTTTCTTGCCGAACTTATGTGTTGTTGTAGAAGTGTGAGGTTTGGTAAAAGTTGAGACTATATCTCGGTAACCTCTTCTCTAAATTATGATTCTGCTTCCCAAAGTTCTTGTCTTAACCTTTTGATTTTAATTATCTTCTCATAATACAATTTGATTGCATTTCCATCTATGGTTAGACTTTGAGCACTTGCATTTAGATCAGAATCGATCTTTCCAATCTTATCATTGTTATCTTTTGTAAATTTCTCTAAACTGCATAGCTTTTAAATTAAGGAAACAACTTCAGTAATGATTGGATCTAATTCATTTGTTAATTCTGAAAGCTTTACCTTATTTTTTCCACTTCTTGGTTGATCTTTTCTGTCAATTTATATTGGAACTTTTGTTCTGCTCGTTCCTCAATCATTTTTTTTGCATCTACATTATGTGTTGTGATAGCATCAGTGAGAATGGCAAGTTGATCCAGAATGAGGGCATTGTGATCAACATATATGTCAAGAACTATCTGGTTTAAGATATCCCTTGTGGTCTCTAGTACTAAGGAGTCTTGGTGCTGCTTTTTAAGCTTTTCTTGCAAAGCTTTCCTTTGATAGATTTCTTCATATTCTTGGAGTGATTCAAAATTTAAAGTAGTTGGATCACACTTTGGTATTTCTATGATCTCATCAAGTGTGACCTCCAACTTATTCTTCTTGGTTTTCTTCTTCTTCTTTTGTGATGCACCTGTATGTAAAACCATAGCCAGCTTTTCTACTTGGTCTAATGTGCTAGAGGAAGGCTTTTATGGTGTTGTACCTTTATCTTGCTACTTAGTGTTTTCCTAGCGGTTGTCTGAGGATGTCTCCTTATCTACCTTTGGTGTAACTATAGCTTTGCCTTTGGTGTCCTTAGGTATGGTATCAACTGTCTTATCTTGCTCATCTTTCTCTTGTTGCACTTCATCTATATCTTTATTTTGTGCATCCTTTTTGGTGTTATCTCCATCTTTTTGTTCTCCACTGATGATTACATGTTCATCGATTGTATCTTTCTTTTCTCCTTCTCCTGCATCCTCAGGTATGTTTGCATCCTAAGATTATATTGATTTCTTGAATCAATAATCACATCTGGCCTGGTATGTGTACTTGTGCATAATTTATTGTAGTGTCTTGTTCATCAGTTTGGTCCTTGACAACAGTGACATCTTCATCTTTCTAAATCTCATCTCTAGTATCTCCTCTGGTAATATTAATAATTGTATTGTCCAACCATGTTTCATCTGTAACTTCAATATCCTTATTGCTTATTCTGTTCAATTCTTCTTTGTCCAATTCTACTATTATGACATCTTCATCAGTGATAGTAACATGTTTGGGGCTTTGTTTAGCCTGATCATCTTTGTTTAGTTGATTTTTGTTAAGAGCTATTTATGGCTTGGGACTTGTATCCTTTTTAGGAATATCAAGTATCTTTCTCCATTCATCCTCACTCTTCCTGTCTAGTTCAAGTAGATGTCCTTAAAGCACTTGGTAAGCTCTCAACTTCGGTGAGAACCTTTTGGAGTGATTCTTCGTCATCTCTTTAATCTCCTCCATTTTGGGTTTGGGAGGCATGCCAGATACTAGGGATCTTTCCCTAATCTCTTTCTTAGGGTGTAGATAAAATTTCCATCTTGCCGATAATCTATCCTAAAGTTCTTTTGGAATGTTATCTGCCAATTGTATTGGGAGATATTTTAATATACACATCATTTTGATAATTTCCTCTTCAATTTTGTTTTGATCCTCGGGATCGAATGTTAGCCATTTCTTAATCTTTCTATCATTTATTGTTCCTAATTTGATAATTAAAGCACATACTTCATCAATAGTTTCTAGAATCTTATTCTTTTCTTTTTGGACAGATTCATCGTGTTCAGTGTCCTCAATGTCTTCCCTAGTTCTTAAGAACTTTCTTCTTTTTTTTGGTCCCCTTTTCTATGTTTGAGGTTTCCTTTTATAGGTCCTTACTTGACCTTTCTTTATCAATGAAGGACTTGCATCCTTTATTGCCTGACTCCTGGTCCTGGATGCAACAGTAGTCCTTGGCTTCTTTGTTGGTGCAGGTAGTGGTGTATCTGACTCTATGGACTATGAGTCACTCTCCTTCTCAGCTTCACAGATAGGTGACTGTCCCTCAGTTTCTTCTTTCTATTCAGTTTCCTCTTCATTCATGGATAGCTTTTTCTTTAGGTTCTTGACCATCTTGTCTTTCTTCTTATCAATATTTTTCACAACTAACCCAATTTTAATCCTTTCTTTGGATTCTTCATAAGTTCCAAACCTGGGTTTTGATTTGTCCAATGGCTCATTTATCAATGCCTTGATAGAATTTGATGCTTGATCTATTTTCACCTCATAATCAAGTGGAGATATCCATGTTTTTCTTCTTACAACTGGCTTGATGTATGTGTAGTCAGTGTCTACCATAAAACAAATGTCAGTCTTGAAATTTTCTATTAACTGTTCTGGAATCATTACTCTCTTTTGCATTCTATCTTTGAATCCAGAAAAGTATTCATCCATGACTGACTCAAAGTTATCTCCTAGTGATTTTATGAACTCACTAATATGTATGGTCACTGGTCTTGTAGTGTCCCATTTGACATTTCCTATAGATGGGAAAGATTCTTGGAAATAGAAAAATATGCACATTATTAGAGATCCAAACTTACATGAATTAGACTTTACATTTCTTATTGTCTTCATGTTCTCTTATAATTGTCTTAGTAGAAGTTATAACATATCCAACTGCAGTCCCTTCGTGACAATCTTGTATATTGTATCCACTGCTCTGAATGCAATTTTGTTCATCCTTCTAGCCTGAAAGAACTTGTATCCTAAGACACATGCTCCAAATTTTAGTTCATCATCATTGATGGTGGATACTTTTAGTCCTCTTCCATCCCATGATGCTCTAGTATTCTTCTCAATTTCAACTTTAGGTTGGTGTTTTAGTGCCTTTACCTTATTGGTTATGGGATAACTGGTAACAGCGTGTATGACATCCCTAGTTATCAGTTTTGGCTCATCCAGCCATAATTTTTGGTTATGTATCCTTCTTAGTACTAACTAAATCCATTCGGTCTTGAACTCCTTCGGGAACTATAGGGCATTTGTGAGCCCTTTTACCTCAATGTGCTTATTCTCTTCCTTAATAGTGTCATCATTGCTGCAAAGCTTCTTGAAAGCTTTCTAAACTTTCAGGTCTCTGATTTCTACTATATATATGCTCGCACGTCTTCGACAAGCAAAACCCTAGATGGTATTCTAGAGAATGCACGATCATTGTGGGGTTGTGAAGTAACCTCAGGACATATCTTGTAGTGAGGTTCTTCACATGTTTCATTCTTGATTAGGTTGACCTTATTCTTCTTAAAATTCTTGAGCTTAGCAGTTCTTGATGTAGTTGTCATTGATTCTAAAATTAGGGATTTTTCTTGTAAACAAAAAATAGAGTTCTTGGTTATCTCTATTACTTACTTCAACCTCTGTAGCTTTTAGGAATCTGTTTGGAGTGTTGTGAAGCAGGTTGGAGTTGCTCTGCAATGTTGTCACTTCGTGCTCTATTTTCACTTTGTCTCTTCATTTTGGTAGCTGTGTGAAAAATGAAACCCTTTCATCATCTATTTATAGAATTTGCCCTAAGTTGAGTCATTAATGCTCAACCACTTCTTGGTGTGTGAAGACAGAGTCATCCAGTGATACACAATAACATTCTCAGTGATAACATGATGCTTCAAGGAAGGTGTTAACTTGTTACGTTCACTGACGGATTTCAGTGTATGGCGAAGACAACTTTGTCAACTCACATGATTACCGATGGATCTTGGTTTACACTAGTGACTTAGCCTTTATGTGTTAACCGATGATTCTTGGTAAGTATAGACAACTTAACTTTGTATGTACACTGATGCATTTTGGTATGTATTAACCGATGAAATTGAATTCATAGGATTATAACAAGTAATACTATAGTGCATCTTTAATCATGTTGATTTGGTATTTTAACTATGTATAATGGAACTGATGCAAAATATAACTTGGTATAATGCAGTTCCATACTTACTTGTTCTGCTTAGGTGTGGGTGATGTCACTAGATCCATTAGATAAGGTGTCACCAATTTCATTGCTCGGTCCATCTTCATCAGTGTTTGTAGCTTTCCTCCACATTTTGTTTCTCATCTTCCTGATGTCTTCAATGGTGTTTCCATTGGAAAAGGTGTTGGTCTCTATCATTTGGTCTTTGCAGCCTTTCTTCAGATGACCAACTTTATGATAGTGTAGACATGTCATTCTGGGGTTAGTCCATCTCCTATACTTTATTGTCCAGTGTCTCATATAGTTTGCAACTATGTGACCAAATCTTCCACATGATGTATAGTTTTCCCATGTGTTGTAATCCCAAACACATTGGTTACTAACTCATTTTGGTTGATAGGCAGTTTTTTGACCTTTCGGCTTCCATGCTTGCCTTTTCTTCTTCATGCATTTAGGAGATGTGCTACCATGCATTTTTCAAGTAGGACAGTATTTGTCCATGTAGGTTTCCTTCTTTGGTTGTTTCACCTTAGATTTACATTCATATGCTTTATGTCCTTCCTTTTTACATTTATAACAGACTCCTATGAATGAAGATGTGGATTTAGGAATACCTTTCATTTTTCTCCTGCAAAAATTTGATGTGTGGCCTTTCCTTCCATAGTGATGCATGTTAGCTTTCTTGGTCTTGGATTTTCATATACATTCTTTAGATTAGCTTGGTTGGGTGATTCTCCATTCTTGGTATAGCCTAGTCCGGTGTTTTTGTTGGCTCTCCTTTGTCCATCAAGAAAATCATCCATCCTTTTGTTGCTTTCTTCAACTCTCTTGATTATTTCATTATGTTGTTATTGAATTCTTACTTCTTGTTTCAGATTTTCATTTTCTTCCCTTAGCTCACTGATAGCTTCTATTCTTTGAATGAGTTTTGTATTCATTATGTTTGCCACTTGACTCATAAGAATAATCTAATTTATGATCTCATGATGACGTTTTGTAAGTCTTTGTATTTCTGACTCTTTCTCTTGTAGTTTTTCAGTAATCTTCCTTCTATCATCAATAGCTAGTGTTCTCTCTTTCTCAACTTTTCTAGCATTGTTCATGACATCAATCATTCTTATCATCTGTGTCTCTTGAATTATTTGTAGATATTTTACTTGTCCATCCATATGTTGATTGATTTCATTTAGACTTGTGATGCTTTCTTTTGATGTACCTGATGCTTTTCTAGTTGTAGATCTTGAAGACTCAAATAGATCTGGTATCTCTTCTTCATGGTAATATGTTTCATTACAGTAAGATGCCATATTCTTTGTTTCATCTAGCAGCTATCTCATCTTGATTATAGCTTTTTTACACTTCTCATAGAAGATCTAAATTTCTGGCTTCTGATTGTAAATACTCTTGTCAAGCCTTTACTTCTCCATTGTATGATCTTTTCTCTTAAGTCTTTAAAATTTCCAAATAAGAGTTCTATCTCTGGTACCAATTGTTGGAAATAATGGGAAGTGTGTACTGAGAGGGGAGGGATGAATCAGTACCTCTAAAACTTTTAGTTAATTAACATTTATCCTTATGTAATCAAATCTTTGCTTTACCGATCATATATGTTGTTCTTTCCTTATGCATGTAATATAAATTCATAATCTTAATTGTATGTAGAAATTCATAGAAAAATTCATGAAAGTAATTGACACATAACACAAGATATGGTAACACAGAAAACCCCTGTTAGAAGGTAGAAACTACGGTGGGGATGGCACCCATAAAAACTTCACTATCTGCAAATTGGAAGGGGTCAATTAAGGCTTACAATTTGATCACTTTTGATGATCTACCTTGTTAGGAGTATTATGTGGACACTGGTTAAGGTCTACTCTATTAAGAGCTTTAGAAACACTGTTTAGTGTGCACTCAGTTAAGAGATTTACAATAGATTGTTAAATCTACCTTTTTTTAAAGGATTTCTTCTATTTGCTACACTTGTTAGAATGCAGAAAAAAATACTCATTGACCTGAGTGTATGTAATCTATAATTGCTGATTAAAGATCCATTCAAGATTACATGTACAAATGTATCACCTAATGTTATTGATTAATACCTATGTTTCTCAGTAGCCTTGGTTCTTGGTTCTTGATAACCAAATTCATCTTTTGTTGTTTCACTTCTTCAAACTCTCAGTCTGATCCATAGATTTTCTCATTGGCTACAATCATCCTCTCATCCATCTCAAATGAATGATTACAACATCTATATTACAAACTTAACTCTATGATCAAAGGTTTACAACTTGACCTTGATCTCCTAGTTTGCATGTTTTTAATTAGTTAGACTGATTAAAACAATTACAATAATGTTTCTTGTTCCTCAAGAAATGGATTTAAAACAAATCAAAATCCTAAAAAATAGAATATGGTTGTTTTATCTGACGTGGAAGTCAGATCCACTTTTCTTGGGATATAACTGACTTTCGATGTCTGATGCTCAGTTTGCTATGAAATTAATTTGACCATCTTTCGGTGTTCCTTTGTTGAACTATCTGCCAGGTTCCCTTGCTATCAGGTTCCTCTGTTTCTTCTCTTTTGGTTTATAGTGTAACCTTCCTGTCGGGTTCCTCTGTATTATCTTTGGGTTGCACTTTCAGTTTACACTGCAAAACTTGTGTCATCGGGTTTCCTTTTACTTAGTACTTTTTGTCTGAGCTGAAAACCTGACTTTCACTGTAGTGTAACCGACGGTTTGTAAAAAATATTTTCTTTTTGCATACTAATGGAAAAAACTTATGTCATCACCTCTCTAATTCCTCTTCTCATCTCTATATTCAAATCTGACATATTAAACCTATACCTTGTTATTTATGTTGACTACTATGTAATTTCATACCTTTTCACCTAGTTCTTGTTGCATCTTATCTAATCACATCAATAAAATCAATTACAATCATAATTTTATTTCAACCTGACTCTTACCTACCTCAGTTGGTTTGAAATTAGGCCAAGTAAATTATATCTTAATGAAATGTTTGATGGGAGTGGGTTTGATCTCTATTTTGCATGTTTGGGCTAGTGATCCCTATTTCAATACATTTTAGTATGCTTGTGCACA
>MU227179.1:2692996-2755678 GCA_018584345.1 Thuja plicata
TATATATATATATTTATTTATTTATTTATTTATTTATTTATTTATTTATTTATATACATGTGTATATATATGTATATATATACACATGTGTATGTATACATTCTTAGCAGGTTTATCTGTAGCATTTATAGAGAGCGTTAGAGTTATGTTAAGAGGATTTTCAAATATTTGTGAATAATTTCTAATTATTGTTTATGTTACCATCGTATTAATGATATAGGGGAATGGTTAGCTATACATAGAGATTTTTATGTAATAGTTTGTATTAAATTAAATATTTCTCAAGTAGTGGGAGTTCTTAGCGAGTTTATGTCGAGCACTTATAGAGGGAATTAGAGTTTTATAAGAGAGGTTTCAAATATTCATGAGTATGTTCTATTTTTTTATGTTACCACATGACAAATAATGTAGGGAGATGGTTGACTATGCATAACCTTTCTAATTTATATTGGGCTAGTGATTTGAACAATAGGAGGTTCATGAGAAATTATGTATTTACTATATTTGTAGTATCTATTAGTTGGATGTGTTCAAGAAAACCTACCATTTATTTGTTTGCTAAAAATGTATTGTATATGGTTGTTTCACATGCTCATAGGGAGATAATATGGTTATAGAAGTTATGATTAGGTATTAATATTGATCTATGGTTTTGAGAATTGGCTTTGGTAGATAGATTTGTATTTAGACATTTTCCAAAGATACCATGTACATTGCTTCAGGAAAAAATAATATACAAATTTAGTATCACTTTGTTCATTTGAAGGTTGAGAATATTAAAGGAATATACATAAGATAAATAGTTTGGATAATGTGTTATATTTTGTTATGAAACAATGGGAACACGTAATTTCTATTGATACATAAGGATACCACAAGCCTAGTTTTATTTTTTACTTAATTCATTTTATGATTCCTATTTTTTCTTTGAATTGTATACTATTAATAGGGGGAATGATAAGGCATAATATCAACCTCGCCCTTTATGTCTAATATTTTAGTGATCTCCGATATCCTTGGAATATGTCCTTGGATGACCATGACTTGTTTAGGGGGGAATGATTTAGAATAATTGAGAGTGGGGTTGAATCAGTTATCCAAGGTCCATATGTACCAATTGAAATTTCAAACACTTTAACCAACTTAGATCCACTCAATAATCCACTTAGTCTCTATAGCATATAATCAGCAACATAAACTTGCAGTTCACTGTCCTAATGTAATCAACTTGCAAAATATAAAACTCTTAATAGTAAAACACATCAAATAACATTTACACAAGTATGACACCAAGATTTAACGTGGAAACCCAATATGGGAAAAACCACCAGTAACATGCTACCAATTTTTCACTCTTCTAAATTGAGCTCTGTGAGGAGCCAACCATGTTAAAGTTTACAATACACACTATTAAATGTGACCCGGTTAAAAGATTTAATCACCCTGTTAAAAGAGAGCCTTGTTAGAGGGCTTAGACAATTCCATTAGAATTTCACCTTGAGTAAAGGATTTAACAATATGACTATTAGGTCAACCTTGTTTAAAAGGATTTTGCAACTGATACAATGGTTAGAAAGTAACAATAAATTGTGATCTGAAACATACAACTCACTTTGCAAATACAGATCCAATTATAGCTCAAATGTTAATTCACTGATTGGCCTCCATTGACATCTTTATCACTCATATCTACTTGGAAATCCTTCATGCAATCCCCACGGTGCAGTCTTGTACTGCTCTCTTCAGCCTTTTCTTCCTTTCTACTTAGATTTTCCAATCAACTGAATTAACCTCTACCACACATACATAACCTCCAATTAGGTTAATCTTATACCTCTCTGATCAGGTAGTTTGATCTTTTGCTGCTTAATAATCACCGTAGATCTTAGGGTTTGGTCAAATCCAGTGAATCCTTCCAACATTTCATTTCCATCTACATTGTAGAATACATCCTAAAACTCCTTCTTGAATCCATACATAAAATGGTTAAACATATATTAAATTCTCATTTAATTCTCCACATCAATCATCCTTATCTTAAATATGCTTCACATATCCCAAGAAAATCAACTATATCAGATGGGATCTCAAATCTCTCTCAAACTATCAAAATACTGACACTCGGTCATCATTGTGTTCTTCTTCTCAGTCATCATTAGATAACTCTGTAATTTATTGATGCTCATTAAATAATGATGCTCGGTCAACACTATATTTTCTTGGCACATACTAGTGCTCGGTCGACACTCGCATCACTTGGCACAAACATAAGTTCCTTAATCTTCTACTATGTTACTCGGTCAAGACTAATCTTGTAGTCATCCAAACTTCACTTAGACTTAAGATAAACAATATATTACCTTGTCAAGGTGAAATCTCATCAAGTACCCATTGTAGTTCCACATAACTCAACCATTTCACCATCTCTTCTTGTTATCTCTTCTTTTCAAATCTTCTTCGTCAATTAATTGATATGGCACTTTACAAGATAGCAATTGTCTTACCAATCAAGGTTTAACATCAATGGAAATATAAAAATTGTTTCAATTGTAGTTTCCAACAATTATTTCCCTAAGAACCTTTAATATTGTGATAATGGAATAAATAGGCAGGTTACAGTTAGTACATCAATAATTATAAATATGGTTGTTATTTTTGAATGCAAATAAAATTTATCTATCCTAGGTTCTAGGGAATTATATTTGTAAGAGTGGAAAATCATATCAAGATGGGTGGGGTTTGTTATAGTTAGTGGATTTATGTGTTGGGAAATAAAAAATTTCAATACCAAATGTTGTGAAGATCAATCTATATCCAATAAACTAATCAAAGGATAAGATACAATATTTTTTTTCTATTAAAGATATATGATTTCATAAAAAACTAGATACATTCAGGTGTCTTGCTCATACCAGATATGAAAAGAGAGCCAAACATAAATGTTCAGGAGATTACATATCATACATACATATACATCTTAACTACACCTAACTGGCTATATCTGAAATAGAAACTTATACAAAAAAAGAACTATCACTAGTTAAAATGTTATGAAACTATAAAAGGTCCAAAAGATTGTTGTGTATCAGCAGGATATCATTATTATTATCTTCATCCCTATAAGGTACCCATGCCACCCAGCCTTGTTGCCCCTCCATCCATCTGAGAAACTCATCCTACCTAATGTGCTTCTCATATGGGTGTATCAGGGGCTCAATTAATGGAACATTCATTCCTGGTACAATAGTGATAGGAACAACATTGATCACTTTCATGTTTTGTTGTCTCTCTAACTTATTAATTTATTCCACCTCTACCATGAAATTATGCAGTGCAACTCTAAAGGGGGTAAGATCCTAGTCTTATCTTACCCAAATCTATCCATGAGAGACCTCCCATGAGCCCAATCTTTCCATGTCATGTTGAACAAATCTTCCAGTTTCTTTTTCTTTATCTTTATGACTGTTGTAACTTGCACATCAATTCTATGAAAGATGAGTCTCTTGAGAGACTCAGTAAGGTTCCTGTAAGTACCACCAAAAACATTATCATTCCTGAATTTCCATATATTCCACATGATTAAGGTGGAAGGAAAAGAAAAGAATATGTTAAAGGACTATTTCAAACCTTTAATGCAACTAGATATAATCTCTAAAACAGTGACCTAAAGTGATGAAAGAAGCCAAAAATCTTCCAGATCTCAATATCAAAGGGAAAACTAAAGAATACATGCATGATAGACTCTGGGAGATTACAGAAGGAGAAGAGGTTGGGTTCACCACTGGGAAGCCTGAAGGGTAACCTATGCAAGAGGAGGCACCATAGGAAGCATTTGATTTTAGGCTCAGCAAGGGAAGACCAGAGTTTACAAAATATTTTGTACCACTCATCAGGTTCAAGGTTAAGAATGCAGCAGCAGTTCATGTGTGGGAAGATGGAATAGTCCTTTTTAAGGAGCTCATACATTTGTTTGGAGCTAGTCTTGGGAAGCAGGGTTCCATCATCCCATCTAAATAAGAGGTGACAATCATAGTCAACATAGAAATATTTAGGAAGGTTGATCTCCCTACAAGCATCTCTTAAAATAGAATAAGTTCTAAACTATGAATGTGGAAAATCAAATCTAGTTTTCAAATCTTTCCAATCCAAAAGCACTTCATTCTGAATAGTGTCTTCCAAGCATGAGATACCTCTATCATTCCACTTCCTAGTTGAGCACCCTTGAAGCAGTGCTAGAGGCTTCTCTCTAGTTTTAAGGTTCCAACAAATAGACATGTTACCACATATCTTATTATTATAGTGGATAATCTTTATAAACTACTTGACTGAGTTCCACCCTTTCCAGATTGATTTAAATATTGTTGATCCTTTCACATTACACTCAATCTTAACTACAATAATATCATTCATTGTCAGATTGTTCCAATTCCTTCCTACCTTTGGCTATCCCCTCAAAATATTACATTTGATCAGAATTTTCCATGGCTCATCTCCCTCTAATGCTTTATTAATCCACTTAGTTTCCAGAGAGACCCCTTGTGTCCTAAGATCTTTTGGTCCTATCCCCCCTTGTTTCTTTCCTACGATACACCATTCCTATTTAATAACATGCCCTTTTTTTTTGTTTCCTATTCCATCAGACCACGTATAATCCCTAATGATTCTTTGGAGATAGTTAAACTGATAGTGGAAAAAAATCCAGGCTGAAGAGTAATAGATTGAGTAGGAAGAAAAGCTTTTTTGGCACACTTGTACTCTGCCAGCCATGGATAGGTACTGGCTATCCCACTTGTTCAATTTCTTTTCCACTCTACTCTTGACCCATTACCACATGGATTTCATATTAGGGTTAATATAAAATAGAATGCCAAGATACTTGACTTGGTTATTTGGTCCCTCCCATCTAAGGTTCCATTGATAAATCCAGATGGGGGGCTCGTTTGTCCATCCTAGGAAAATGGATTTTTCCAATGAGATCCTACTCCCTGGGGCTATGCAAAACATGTTTATCTTATCCATAAATATGGCCAGATTCTCAACCTCCACCCTTAATAATAAGGTTGTGTCATCTGCAAATTATATGTTGGATATATCTTTATCTTCATGGATTTTCACCCCCTTGACCCTTGGTAAGATTGAGTCACCTGAGATGAGATATCCTACTACTTTAGCAGCTATTACAAAGAGTGTAGGAGCAAGTGGGAAAGCTTGTCTTATGGATTTGGTCAATTGAAAACTATCTGATCTCACCCCATTCACTTCCATGCTGGCTAGGGTGCCAATCATCAAGGTCTAGACCATTTTTTTAAAAAACTTTGGGTATACCTAGTGCTATCATCATCATCATAATATACATGAAGTCCCATTCTATTCTATCATAGTCTTTCTCATAGTCAAGTAATAGCATACATGTTTGTTGATTAGTTTCTCTAGCCCATTCCATGGCTTCCCAGCATGTGACCAAGTTCTCCAGTGTGTATCTTCCTTTAACAACCCCAGTCTAGTTGTAATCAATAATTCTTGGGGGCACATTTTTAAGTCTAGTTGCCAATACTTTGGCCAATATCTTATAGGATACATTGAGGAGTGTGATAGGTCTCCATTTTTTAATCAAGGACTTATCACCCTCTTTAGGGATGAGTTTAATAAGACCACTGTTAATATCTTCTCATAAGGTCCCATGGATAAAAGATTCTTTATACACCTCTAAAAGGTCTTGTCCAATCTAGTATATATTCTTCCTATAGAATTCTATAGGTAGTCCATCTGGCCCAATGGCCTTATGAAGTGTCATCTAGGCTATGGCTCCATTGATTTCTTCTAAGCTGATAGGCTTGCTGAGGTGGTTTTAATCCTCAACCCTAACCTTATTGGGAACCACTTGACTAATTTTATTCCTAGCATATGCCATCGTAGCCCCATTTTTCTCAGAAGTGAAGAGTTTTTGGTAAAAAATTTTAAAGGTTTGGAGAATACTCTGTTGATCATCTATCTTACTCCCATCAACCCAAATCTCCTCAATTCTACCTCTAGCCTCTTTTTTTTTAAGAAGATTGAAAAATAATTTTGATCCCCTGTCTCCATGCTCGACCCAATGACATCTAGATTTGACCTTGATATCTCTGAGCTTTTCATTTTGGATCTTTTTGAGACCATATTTAGTTCTAACTAGTTTCAGAGTGGCATCTTCCAAAGAGGGATTCTCTTGCGGGTCATATTCTACCCTTGAAAGCTCTTCCTAAAGTAATCCTTCTATCCATATTGCATCTCTTTCTCTCTTACCCCCAGCATTTTGGAATAGATTTTTCCAACTTGCAATGTTTTGGGCCCATCTATCTCTTGCACTGTTGTGTTTAACCACAGTTTCATTGTACCATCTTATCATAAAAGTGGCATTGCAAATACCTGTCTCATCCAAAAGGGAGGTGTTAAGGCAGAAGGTATTGTTCTCATAGAACCTTTTAGAAGTAGTGCCAAAGGAGAGGAGCCTAATAGTGATGGGGTGGTGGTCTGACAATGTATATGGGATAACTCTGATAGCCCTACCAGCCTCATCTTTTTTACATCTTATGAAATCTTGATTAAAGTAAAAACTGTCCAATCTAGAGTAAATCCTTCTATTACCTTGTTGAAGGTTACACCAAGTGTACCAAATGTCTTTGTGATCATATTTACATCCACTAAGTGGTTCAATAAGCTTGTGTTTACCCACCATCCTATTCCATAAGAATTGCTCACTGCCCCTCCAATCCAATCTATTACCCCCCAACTTGCCTTGATAATTAACTACCATATTGAAATCAGCTCCCAGAATCCAAGGGATTTCCTCTAACTGGAATAGCCATTTCCATAATTCTATTCTTTCCTTATAGTTATTGGAGGCATAAATTGAACATACTCCAAAAATTTTCTTTTGATCTTCAAGGATAATCCACACTACTCTATTGTATGGTGATGTGGCCCATCACAATACTAGTTTGGCTTAGTAGGGACTTAATAGAATATAAATGCCTCCTTTTCCTCTACTATGTGTGGTGGAGAAGGAAGTAACTTCTCTCCAGATACATTTTAGAGAGATGTCAAGTGTAAATTTGGTTGCTTTAACTTCTTGAAGCATTAATAAATTGAATCCCTTGTTAACTCTCTTGAACCTCTGTACTATGTACTTCCTATCTAAGGACTCTAGTCCTCTGACATTCCAAGAGGAGATTTTAAAATCCATAAAAATTATGAAGAGGTTCCTAAACTATTCTTAAATGTTGAGTAGCTTTTAGCAATTTCATTACTATGTGAATTTTTGGTGTCTTTCTTATTTCCAGATCATGCAAGTCTTCCTCTTTTCCTCTTACCTTCCTTGGGACTAGAATTATCACCTTCCACTGTAGGGATATCTAATTTAGATGGGAATTTTGTAACCTTGGGCTTTCTTTTGATTTTACTAAAATTGAGGACCTCTTCCAAAGGGATCTCCACAAATGGTACTATGGCCCATTTTTCATTAACACCACTTTCACTGAAAAAATCTTTGAGGGTAGATCCATCCTTGTGGAATTGAGGGTCAGAATCTCCCCCCTTTCTAACACCATCCAACTCATAAGGGGTATAAGGGAGGGATTGGTTAGAAGTACTAGAGATAGGATAGGTAGAGGGGGGCAGGGGCTCGCTAAAATGATTAATAGGTCATATTCATGTAGTGAACTTCTATTGGATGGATCAATGTTACTCATCTTAGACTAATCATTTGTAACTTCCATGTCATCTTGACCACACTCCTTGACCCCAGACTTACATTCTTATTCAATCCTTCTATTAGTTCCTCCCTTTTTATCATTCCTACCTTGTGTGGGGTTACCAAGGGGGGAAAGGTGATCTACAAGTTTCTCATTAACATTGCCTCTCCTTCTCTTGAAGGGACTGTCAATACTTCTAATTCTGTCCATATCCAATTGTTGGGCATTTTTAGTTTTCCTTATGTTCTTATTCATCAGCGTTGGAGGAATTATATCTACATTCCTAATATATACTAGGTTTCCTTGCATATCTAGGGAATATTTTTCAAGGCCAAGGGACAAGGACAAAGAATAAAGAGTAATTGTGTTAGGGTTAGGAACATTTAGAGTGTAGAGTGAAGGTTCTGAGGAAGGGTTCAAAGGGGAAACAGGATTATGAGACTTAGAGGGAGTCAATATGCATGGGTTAGGGGCCACCTACTTGAGATGATTAGCCTCTCCTTTAGAGGGGGAACATTTTTTAGTGGTAGAGGCCAAGAGAGGACAATTACTCCTCCTATGGTCATCCCTCTTACACAAAAAACATGATTTTAAACCTTCCAAGTATTCCAATGCACAAGTGAACATTTCTCCTTCCAAATCAAAGACCAAGTTGTCAGGGATGTCTACTCCAAGTTTAAGGGATATCAGGACTCTGGCATCCATATGAGGGAGTAGGATACAGGAATGGTCAACTCAAATGACTCTACCCAATGATTCTAGGGCTTCTGGGAGAACATTATACAGAAAGGGAGGTAACTTTCTAATGGTGATCCATCTAGGGCATGACAGAGCCATGATTTATTCAAGGTTAGCACTATCCGACCAACTTAGGGCACAAAAATTGTTGGACCCAATGGTTCAAAATTGTCAATTTACTATGGCCTTCTGACTATCAAAGTCATGTAAAATTATAATGAAGAGACCCTTTTGCAACATCCTCCATAGAGAAAATTTATAACCTAAATTAGTACTCCAAATTGCATGAAGCTATTTGTTCATGGAAATGCAGGAGGGAAGTTTACCAATGTCTTGTGCAGCCAAAAAAATAGCATAATCACAGAGTTTATTTCTTTCCGCATTAATCACATTGATCATATTTAAATTAGGAGAGATGGAAAGTTGCTTGGGGGAAAAAACCTTACCTCCTGGTCCAGATCCTCCATCTTCACCTTCTCTAGATTCCTATCTTTTTCCAACAAACTTGGCACCATCTTTGTAGATCTCTGACCCAACCAACACTTGCCTAAAGGACCTTTTTGCCAAAATTGAAGCAGAGGTTGCCATAGGGTTTGTTTGGGGCTCTGTGAGAACACCATCAGATGAAGTATTAATTTGATCTGAAGATGAGCCCATAATGTAACACAAGGGGAAACTACATTAAAGACCCTTTGAGTATGGAGGGCCAAATCAACTACCACAAACACCCACCACAAGCAAGTTGCAGAGCCTCCCAATGTGAATCAGATGAAATTTTTTTGGTTCTCTATATACTGAATATATCTTTGTTTTTTTATCAAGGTAAAATAAGTTTTGAGGGGACCCAAAACCCCATTACAAATATATTTTGAGACGGATCTGGAACCCACCATAAGATACAAGATTTGGATAATTAAAACATGAAAATTTGAAGCGCACATTCAAATCTAAAAAATTAAGTTGCCTTAATGTGGAAAACCAAGAATAGATCCTTATTCTTAATGATACCCAAAATCAACAAGTATATCACGCTTAATAAACTTATCTTATGTGAACTTATAACAAAAATATTTATAATGATTATCTTCGACATACAATAGCAGAAATAAGTCATAAATCAACAAAATAAGATCACCACATAACCCAAGATTTATATGGAGAAACCCTTGTGGAAAAAATCCACCAAGAAGAGAGGTCAAATATGAATTATCAATAATAAATATTCTTAAAATATAATAATTCTCATTCTCATATTTTTCTACAATATAGAAACATCTATGTAAATGGTAGAAACCTCCTAATGTATCCCACCTATACTTGTTCCTACAGAGAAACTCTACATTCAATTGTTTCTACATTTTAATTATACATCCAAAAGATTGAATTTATAGAATTGAAAGAGATCCAAAACCACCAATAAATATGTCCAAAGAAACCTCTTCAATTATCATGACCACAACCCTGGTAATGCCTCCACAAAACTTGCAAAGGCACCAATTTTGGCTCCAATACTTTGCCTCCAACTTGGGTGTCCATTCTTGCAAGATAAATATTATATTAAATGCAATAAATAACTAAATACCAAGAGACAATTTTGGCTCTTCCAAGTGCCCAACTAGAGAATCCCCAAAGGTCACTCATTTACATCCACTTCCTAAGTCAATAATTATCTTATTCTAGACATTCATAAGTGGGGGAAATAATATTCTAATTGTATACACAATCCACTTTTTACCCATGGTAGTGGAATCTATCACACCTTATGAATATATTACAAACAAGAAAGAGAATTAAATATTTCAATTTACTTTCCTAGTACATCCTAAGTGCCCGAGGACACTTTCCAAGGATGTTGGAACAATATCATATGATTTAAAAAATTTATGATACCTTAATCCTAACATTATGTTGGATTGTGGGACTTAGGAGTGGTGCCTATTAGGATTTATGGAATCAAAATAACCTTTATCAATTGATTTCTATTTTAGGTGTTATAATCATTACAACATGCAAGCATGGGTTTTTGCTTTAAACCATGGTTTTTGTAGCACTTGATTTTTTGAAACCATTTGAGGCTTTCTTTTTTCTCTTACTTTATATTAGAGGTACAAGATAGTTGTTTGATGTGTTATGCAAATGTGAGTATGTTTATTCCTTTAGAGTGTCATTAGGTTTAAATATAGAGTGAATTTATATTAATGTAATAATATAATTAATAAAAATATTCAACATCTCTTTGTTGATGGAGTTTTTCATAAAAAAGGTTTCTCTACATAAATTCTAGTGTTGTGCATTTATTTTGTACTTTCAAATTTAGATTATTTTTTTTGACTTATTAAATGTCTCTCTATGTTATTTTGGTGGCTAATCATATGAAACCTTATTTGATAAATTATATTTATTCACAATTTACACTTGTTTTATTATAATGTTATACTCAATTTTCTAATAAGAATATCTTGAATTTATGGTGATATTTTGAAAGGAAGTTAAGATAGAAAAACAACTTCCTACACTAACCTTAGGAGGAGGGTTATAGAAAACTTTGTATATATTTATAAAAGTTAAAAAAACTTAATATAAATAGACAAATAACATGTATATTAGAACATAGTGATTTACATGGGCAAAACTATTTTGAGAGAAAAACTCCACACAAGTATCACCAATGGATATATAGAGGCAACTCAATAGCTACCAGACTTTGAATATACATCACAATACTTAGTCATAATATAATGCCCTCATATAATAGGTTTGTCTTCTAGGGAAAGCAAAGTACGCAAAATATTCATTGTTAGATATATGACCTAATAATAAAGGATCAAGATTTACAATGATAAATTATACATAAAATGTGGCTTGATTAGATATCTCTTCTATTTTCCATGTCAATCTCAAATGTGTTTATCTACACCAAGATATTTCATTTCAAATTCAACGGTAAGCTGAAACTTTTGTTCTAAAATGAGGCATTTCCCTTTACTAATAAATAACATATAATAAAATGTATAGGAAATGATCACCCATCATATTTGTAATAAACAAAGTAATTTGATGTAGAACGTTCAAATCCCAAACTTGACACATATGTATTAATTTTTTGGCACCACATTGTAGGAATTTTCTTGAGGCCATACAAAGATTTATTCAATTTATAAACCAAGTTAATTTTACCTTTTACAACATAGTTCTCTATCTATGTAATATAAATATCCTCCTCCAAATCACCATGAAGGAAAATAGTTTTCACATCCATTTTCTCAACCTCTAAATTATAAGAAACATAAATAGAAATAAAAAAAACATAATGGAAGTCATTTTTGTGACATGAGAAAATGTCTCATCATAATCAACACCCATTATAAACCAACATGTTTTTGTCCTTTAGGAAATGGTACAAGATCCAATGTATCATTCTTTTCCAAACATGCCATTTTTTTATCCTTATAAATTTTTCATGATTCTACATCATCCATACCCAATACCTCTTATACACATATAGGTTCATCTATGTTCATATTAAAAGAAAAAATAGATCTCCAATCATTAGGTGAATACCTTTTAGGCTGGTTTATATGTGGTTATTCCTCATCTTTTGAAGATTCAGAGTCAGATGAAATCTCTTCAACTTCTTGTTTTTCTAGGGGTCTTGATTCAACTTTCTCAGGCGTAGAAGGAAATTGAATCACAACTAATACTGGGTTCCCAAAGCTTGTATCCTTTCACACAATTAGTATATTTGATTAACATACATTTCACAACCTTGTTCTCCAACTTTGTTCACTTCTCCTTTGACGCGTGTTCATATGCCTCATAACCAAAATTAAGATGTCTTAATGAAGGCTTACAAACTAATCATGCCTCCATAGGAATTTTATCAAAAAGAGATAATATATGAGACTTGTTAGCCAGGTAGAAAGAAGTGGCAATAAATTTAATGCAAAACATTTTTTCTAGACTAGCACCACTCAACATACTTATAGCCTTCCCCAACAACATCATCTTCATTGTTTTTGCAACTCCATTATGTTGGGGAAAATATGGAGTTTAATTTTGTCTATGTATGCCACAATCTTTATAGAAGCAATCAAAATAATTATAGCCAAATTCACTGTCATTATTATTCCTCAAACATTTTCTTTTGTTTTCAGTGTACAACTCAACCATAGCTTTAAATTTTAAAAATTAATTGAAAACTTTAAATTTACTCTTTAGAAACTATATTCGTGTCCTTTTGTACTATAATAATCAATAAATGAAACATAATAAGTGGATTTTCCAATGAAATGAACATCTAATGGACTAAATTATTTAGAATGAATAAGATCCAAAATACCACAAGATTTATGTGAACTTAAGTAAAAATGAACGCAAATTTATTTTCCAAAATATACGCAAAAAAATTAAAATTAAGATTACAATAATTCAAACCTTCAACTAGTTTTTTTATTTTTCAAGGTCGTTATATCCTTTTATATAATTTATCTAAGTTTATAGTGCCATGAAATTATGTGTAGCTATCTTTGTTTCAGAAGAAAGAGCACCTTTAGGTACCAAAAATCCATGAGCATCTACTAAAGGTGAAACCATCACCTCAATCAATGAAGTATCCATAATTTTATTTTCATGAAACTATTATTACACTTAATAGTGTATGCATCCAACTTATACAATTTCCCAAATATGACTCCTCTATCAATTACCATAGCACCTCTCCCCATTTTACATCCTACATTAGAAAAGACTACCTTCACATTGACAAATATTAGTTTACTCACAAATAACAAATTTAGTGTTAGTCCAAGGATATGCAACACACCATGTGAACTTTTAATTCTACCATTAGGAAACTTGATTCTAACTTCACTACAACCAATAATATCTAAATGAGAATCACCACCCAAGTATACCTTCCCTCCATCAAAATCTCCATATTTAGAAAACTAATCTCTATGCAAAGTCATATAAAAATATACACCTGATTTAATTAACCATGTATCATTACCTGCATGAGTGTCCAAAAGAAAAATGAAGGAATCACCATCTTTATTCTTAGAATAAGAATCAAAATCAAATTTCTTATTTTTTCTTCTTCTTTTCTTCTTTGTAATCCTTAAGGAAGCACATCTAGTTTTATCCAAGTCTAGAAAATGACTTTGGACGTTCCAGGAGATTTGGATATTCTCTCAGACTTTGATTTATCATTCTCTCATTCTTTTTACCATTTTACTTAGGTTTTCCATGAATATTTAAGTTATCATTAACCCTTATGGATACCTTCCTCCTCATGTTTTAGTAAAGAAAAGAACCCACCGCAACTTTAGTCTTCAAAATAACATAAGTACTTTTGATATCCATAACAAGAAAATCCCAAGAATTAGGCTAAGAAAAAATAAATATATGGAAAATTTCTCCTCCTCATCCACCTTGACACCAAAAATGTCAATTTAGCCACCAATATATTTAATTCTTCCAAGTGGTCTCAAGGAATACAGTTTCTTCCTCATACAAATCTCACTCACTAAATATTTGGCTTGATACATCTCACCAAGTTTCTTCAATAACTTTTTTGTGTATAACCCTTTATGGACATTGATTAAAACAAAGTCTTCCAAACATAATTTGATTAGATGCTTATCTTTATGGTCCATAACATCATATTGAGTAGTTGCAATAGGATAACTATAGTTCTAAAGACATTATCATCAATAGCCACTCACATATCTTGATCTATTAAAAGCTCCTCCATCTTTGGCTTCCACATCCCAAAAATATTTCCAGAAAACTTCTCCAACTCTATTCTCCCTAATGAAACATTCATCTAAAAATCCCCACAACAAGATCACAAACTATATTTTACATTTGAACTCACACTCAAGTCTAGATTAGTTCAAAAAATTCAACAACCTGCAGTTGAAACCAAAGGTGATCATACTCTTATACTACTTGAAAGAAAGCTAAGTTAGGGAAAGAAATTCCTGCACTAACCTTGAGAGGAGGGCTATACAAAAAAAATTATATATTTATAATAGTTACAAAAACCTAACATAAATAAATATAAATAACATGCATACCACAAAACAATGATTTACATGGGGAAAAACCTTTCGGGATAAAAACCCTACACTCAAAAAATGGCCCAATAAATTATTAAAAAATCAAGAACAAATTATGATATACTTGGAGAGAAATCTTTTCAAAGTCTGGTATTACCAATGAAGATCTAGAAGTAACTCAACAACTATTAGACTGTCAAATACATCACAATATTCAACTTAAAATGCCCTCATAAAATAGAGTTTCCTTCTAACACAAACAAAGCGCATAGAATATTGATCATTAGATTTGTGACGTAATGATAAGTGATTAAGATTTACAATGATAAATTATACATAAAATGTGGCTTTATCAACTATCGAGCAATCTAGATGCACTTCTGCAGCCTATAGAATGCACCAATAAGAAAAAAACACAAGTATGTATCAAAAATTCAGAACATACCAATAAGATTTTATTATTGAAAGGTTGAGATAACATTTTTCCTTACAAAAATAGAATACACCTATTTGTAGAATGTTATATAAGAGATAAGAGGAGTAAATATAATAAACTTAACAAGATATACAATAATACTAATCTTGTATTCCAATAGTTGTCCCACTATGACATGTGGACACTTCTCCAATATAGTAAACGCCATTTTTTTGGCTTTAAGTATCCATGTACAATGGGAAAAATAAATAAAGGGGGATTGATCCTATTTCCTATTGCACAAACGGACGGAAGATGAACCACTATGATCAAGAGGACTCAAGCGTTAAATGAGTGTAATAATTTTTTGCTGTAATGATTAGATGAGTTTATTTAAAAGAATATGATTGGATAGTGCAAGATTGAAGACAAAATAGGCAAAAATGACAAGTTGTAGAATATGTAGTTTGATAGAAAATAGATAGCTATGTGTGGGTATCAAAAACAATAACCAGACAATGATAATAACTTGTGATTTTAGTGCTTTTGACTGATTCAAATTGTGTACTTTCTATCAAGTCCTGTATTTTTGAATCTGAGACTGTGAATGTCACATGTACATGTACACAAAAAAATAGGGAATTTTTGTGTAGAGAGGTGTTTTCCTCAATCGAACCCTATTTAGAAACAACCTTAAAATGAAATAAAATAAATGAAAGTGTGTTGTCATATAGCAGAGGCTAGATCTCAAAATGAAGTGTGTTATATCTTGCCAATGCAAATTCTTCTTTGAATGTGATCAAGTATGTTGATGCAATATCTTTGACATAACAGAAAAACCCAAAAAGAAATCATATAAGATAAAATATAGTGTAATAGATGTAGTAGTTTGTCAAAATGCTTGATGAAGAGAGAGAAGAATGACTTGAAGGGTTGACAAATTTAATGCTTTAATTTATGTAGATAGATGCTTGCACTGTGATCTTCTTCCTTGATGGTAGACTCCTTTTCTTGGCCTTCAATAAGGGAAAGAATCTTGATCCATGGAGAAGATTACCTTGAAAATGCCTTAGAATGCTTGAGATATTACTTGAGAATACTTGGATGTGAAATTGTAGGAGAGCTCTTGAAATCTTGATCATGGTTACCAAAATGAGGAGAGATATGTTGCATTTATACCTCTCACAATATTTTGGATCTCAAAACTCAAAGGAGGTCGATGGGGATTTAGAAATCCTGCTAAATCAATGAGATGAGACCCCAATTTGAATTTCAAGGAAAAAATAGGGAAGAGGAAAATTATGGTGCCCTCTTCCTAAGAAGTGGGTGGTTTTTGCATCCTATTCCCACTAAAGAGGATGAAATTTAAATTGGGAGTCAAGAAGATGGAAAGAAAGCCAAAATTTTAGGCGATGCAAAGATAGAATACTGGAAATTAATGTGAGAGCTCATACATGCTAAAATGGGGCCTAATTGAGCATCTAATTATAGGTGCTTACATTTTAGGATGGTACATTTAGCCCCCACTTTAGCATGATTATGATTCCACCACATGCTCACAATAAAGGAAACAAGAGAGAAGAGGAAGAGAGAGAAATGACTATCGGAAAACTACAAAGTGGTAACAAATCACTAAGTTTAAGGATGGAAGCCCCCAAATGAAGGATCTTAAGTTAGACAACCACATGCAAGGGCACAAAAACAAAAGACAAAAGAGATAAAAGACAAGAAGACAAAAGGCACAAATAAACAAAAGGGGTTAGTACTAAAAACAAAACTCCAAATGAGCTAGTTGAAGAGACCTTCATCAAGAAAACATCCCAACCATTGGCATCATGTTGATAAATCTATTGCAAAAGTACAAATTATCACATGGAAATAACATAATAACACTTCCAAAGATAAGGTGAGACTCCATGGTCTAATCCACTAGTTGAGATAGGAGATTATGAAGTGGGAAAAAGAATAGAGTCATGAATGACACAGGCTAGAAATTTGTGTTTTGCTAGGTGATTCATGAGATAAAGAGGAGGAAGAGTTGGAAATGGTCTATAAAGTTGTGTTATGCAAGTTTCATTCTTCCAAAAATAACACCGCATATAAAGATGGAGTTGATGGTCGAGTGTGTTCTTGTCAACCCATCTACTGTAATAATGTACAGGGGAAAAATGCAATGCACAAGGGCACAATGCACAGGGGTGTAAAAGAGAGTATATAGGGGAAACATAAATCTAGAATGACACCTTAAGGAAAATTAGAACAAGGATATACACCTTCAACAACAAGGAGATATCATTATAATTGATATTGTATGTATATCCTTAGCAAAAGAGGTTTGAATCTTTCTATGTCCAAGGAAAGACAATTGCATAAAATATATATTTCAATACCTATAAAGGTGTTCTTAGGAGGAAGAGATCTTTATTCCAAGACATATACCTCAACGGTAGTTCTTGAACAAAAATAACATCTTCGAGAACAAAAGGGAAAGGAGAACAAGAATTCACCTTTTTATCCCCCCTTATTTCTAGGTAGGAAAAATGGATTCTTGATGAAGGATAACACATGTTACACCCCCAAGTGAGGAGGTTTTATTACGATGGATATAGAATTATGAACAATGAAGAGGTTGTTTAATCAAGGATAAAAATCTCTTGTATAAGAGAGAGTCCCTAATACAAATAAACAATTCCATATAAGATTATACATAACATGATAAACCAACACCACTTCACTAGGGAAAGTGGATCCTTATTGTGCTTGCCATCATTAATGGCTTTCAATATAGAAAAAGAAACAACAACGGTGGGCTTGATGGTGGCATTAGAAAAAATGTATGAGAAACTCTCAAACTCCAATAAGGTATTTTTTATGAATTTTTTATTTAATATGAAGATTCCAGATGGTGGATCTATTGCTAATCATATAAATGAATTTACACAGTTACTAGTCAGCTAAACTATGTGAAAATAATTTTTGAGGAAGAGGTTAGATCTCTCTTGATTTTGTGCCCATTTCCATAAAGTTTGAATAGGTTGGTCATGGTTTTAAGTAACTTGTATCTATTTTAAACACTTTAAAGGTTGACAAGGTTGTTGGTACTATCCTTAATAAGGAAATGTGACAAAAAAGCACAAGTGAGACATCTCCAAATGCTTTGACTATTGAGAATAAGAGAAGATAGAGGGAAAGAGGAAAAATCATAGGGAACTGTGGAAAATATAGTAAGGGAAAATTGAAATCTAGGACAAGGTTGGAGTGCTTTTATTGTGGGAAGAAAGAACATTTGAATAAAGATTATTGGTCTAGAAAGGGAAAACAAGGAGATGGACAACAAGAAAATAATAAGGAAGAAAATGTAGCAGTTGATGTATTACATGGTAATTTGATTCTTTCTTTAGAAAATATTACTGATTCTTGAGTGTTAGATTCAAGGGCTTCTTTTCATGCCATACCTCATAAGAAATATTTTCTAGATTATGCTCAAGGTGACTTTGGATAGGTTTATTTGGGTGATAAACGACCATGTCAAATTCACAAAAAAATGTAACATACAGAAAAATTTCCAAATGAAAATCAATGGTTGCTGAAAGAGGTGAGACGTGTTCCTAATTTGATAATAAATTTAATATGAACAAGACAGCTAAGAAGTGAAGGTTTCACAATTAAATTTACAAATAATTCATGGAAGGTCACTAAAGGCTCATTAATAATAGAAAAAGGGAAAAAGGTAGGTACATTGTATTTATGTATTGGACATTTTGATTATTTTGTTTCCCTAGCTTCCATAGGAATGAATACAGCATTATAGAACAATAGACTTGGACACATGAGTGAGAATGGCACGAAGATTCTCCATTATTGGAATTTAGTTCCTAGTTTGAAGCAAGTTGATTTTGAAATCTATGAAAATTATGTTAATGGAAAACAAAAGAGAGTTAGTTTTTTCAATGTTGGGAAGGAAAATAAGAGAGTAAAATTAGAGCTTGTGCATTCAAATGTATGGGGAATAGCTTAGGTATCATCTCTTCATGTCTCATACTATTATTTTAATTTTATTTATGACGCAAATAGGAAAACTTGGGTTTACTTCATTGCAAGAAAACTTGATTTATTTGATACCTTTAAGAAATGGAAAGACTTGGTTGAGAATGAGAGTAGGAAATAAGTTGAAGTATCTTAGATCAAATAATGGAGGTGAATATTACAACAAAGAGTTTGACATTTATTGTTCATACCATGGTATTCATAGACAAAAGACAGTTCTAGGAACTTCACAAGAAAAAGGTGTGTTTCAAAGGATGAAAAATAGTATCATGGAGCATGCAAGAATTATAAGATTGCATGCACGATTTCCATTATAGTTTTGGGTGGATGTTGTAGATATTTTTGTTTACTTTTGTATCATCCTAAAAATCTTTTACCCATAATTGGATGCTAAATTTAGACCCATTTTTAGTGATTTCAATATTTAATGCATGTTATGCTTGATCCTAGCTATCTATTTTCACTTAATTTCGCATCTACTTCATCATCCCGACACCCAATTTTAATTTCATCACATTCTCCTAGGTACATAACATTTAGAATGTTATGTAACCAGGTACATAACATTTGGAATGTTATGTAACCAGGTACATAACATTTGGAATGTTATGTACCCACATATTTTGGTTCAAATTTGAATCAAGGGCCCATGTCAGTGTTTTGGTGGGAAAATAGATCTTGTGGTCGGTGTTAGAGCTTTTTCTTGCAGAACCAAAATAGATCAATAACTAACCAACTCTATAACTCCCAACTCCTGATTATTAACAAGACAAAGTCTAATTGATGAAGATTAATCCTCCTTCTTTGAGCTCCATAGACTAAGGTGGATGTACCTTCAATAAGTTATTGCTTTTCAGTAAACTTTTAATACTGGATATGGGGTCACAATGGTTTTCCTATTGCTTCTTACTGTATCAACTAATAGAACATATTGCAAATAACTATAATTAGTCTAATACAGAGCTTAGCGAGCCAGACCATGAACATAACTATAGCAAACAACAGTGATGCAAGGATTCTCATCCTTCTTATTTTTAGATTTCTTGACTCAGGAAGGCTAACCTAATGATTCTCTCTTCAAGGAATCAACAAATTGAATTGTATTCTCTAATAAACTACTTAAGCATGTATATTCTTTATAACAAAAAAGTATATGATTTTTTGTTTTGATATTGATGATGAATAATTGCTTATCAAACCCTAGACCAATGCCTTAATCTTGGGCAAAGAGTCAAATGAGATATAAATCCACACAAACTGATTAATGGAAATACACATGTAGCTCAGATAGGATGCCTTAAAAAATACCTTTTCATTCCCATACCCCTGTATCAAATCCTCACATTAATGTCTAACCCTCTGGAACTACTCATAAGAATTACTCCCTCCTTGAAAGAAACTTATAAGCAATTGCAGAGTTACCTTATAACTAGTATATTTAAGATACCTTACAAATTAAACATACAAGAGCATAAACATAAATACAAGAAGAAAACAAAGATATAAAACATGAAATTGTACTGTATTTTATTAATATGTTGTTGCTTCAATACATTCAAAAGATAGAAAGCTTAAAGACTCGGAAAAATTGAGAAGTCTTCCTCATAGTTGTATATTTAACCATGCTTACAATATGTTACATCTTGTTATTTATAGAGTACTACCCATCTTGGAATCCTTAAAGATTAAGGATGCAACAAGCTTTGGATGGCTAGACCTAACCCTAAAGGTACTAAAAGACAAAATTACAATTAGACCTTCAAGCAGTGGAAAGACACAATAAGTAGAAGATCAAATCTAATTTCCAAATCTTGGATAGCTCGCACCTTTGCCTATAGATATTTTGGATAACCTCTTGTAGTTATTGCAAGACCTAGTGACTGCCAATACAGGCTAACTTACACTAGTCTTATTTAATGATTATCCTCCATGTGCTCATAGGTTAGGTGTCAGCTACCTCTTCACTCTTCATCAAATATATCTAGGTTAATGGCTACAGGATTTTTCTTCTTGGTCTTGGTGATGTTATCCCATTCTGCAACCTATTCCTCTGAAGGCCAATTAAAGCTCTGGATATTCTATAATTGTTCCTTTTGTCTATCCCATCTGGCATCTGTGATGAGCTTGACATCTGTTACAAACTTAATGAAGTTTGTTTCTACTTTAAAATCCTCATCTAAAGTCTTATTTTAAATCTATCCATATATAATGCAACATTATCTATTATAAATGCCTCTTTAATAGGCAATAAAGTATCAAATTCACCCCTCCAATCTGATATTGCTTTAATCTTATTATCATCTCCCTTAAATGGAGGAATAAATCTATTATAATCTAGCCCAAACATGTTGATCCTGGCTTGTATTTTATTTTCCTTTCCTTTGAAGAAAGATAAGGTGGCTCCAATTTGCTCAATTTCTTCTCCCACTTGATTGACAATCTCAGGGAGATTTACCCTATGTGGTTGTAAGGCTCCTAGCCTTTCAAAAAGTGATGCCCTTCCTAACCAAGTTCCAAAATAAGGATTTAAAGTTGAAATATGGTTGTTGGCCTCTATTTCTAGGTCAGGTAGCTTACTATAAGCGTTATGCACCAAATCAACTTTTCCTTTTAGGATATCAATCCTATGTTGCAGAATATTCCACAAGCCTTCCAAAGCCACTTTGTTCTGATCCTTATCTATTTATTTTGTGCTTACTAAAAAATCCTTTGTAGTTTTAGTTTGAGCATCTACAACCTGTTTAGTGGAGCAAGAATAGCCTTGGGGGGATCTTGTAACTTCTTATCCAATTCCTCCAGCTTTCCTTCTAATGCCTCAATTTTAATCAACCATAATTCCCTATCTTTCACCACAACACTTGATTCATTAAAAAGCTTCTGATACCTTTTTGACATCTACTCTATTTTAGCCTCATTGAGGTGTGAGAAATGAGTGAGAGCCTGAGATATGTCTAAATCACCAGTATTGTGGATAGACCAAATGATCTTATCCTCATCTTGATTTTCTTGTACACCATCAGGGAAGGCTTTTGTGTTTTAGGTACAAGAGACCACATTACCAAAGTTTGGGATCATGGATCATATCCACATCCCTTGATCATGTCTCCAATCTATGTCTCATAAGACAAGTTTTCATTAGGCTTCTTCCTAATCTGATCAATTATGAAGGCAGAGGCTGGATCCCATCCTTCCACAAGAAGCATCCCACTAGACTTAACCAATTTTCTGGCTTCCTCTGGTGTCATGGTTTATGCTTCAGGGTCATATGCTTGCAAGGCCTGCAAAGCTTCATTTGGCACTAAATCACCCTCCGTTAACTATAATTGTGATCCAATTTGTTTTTTTTTTATCCAGATCAAGAAATCCTTGAACTCTTTAGTTTTTATGAAATTATCATCACTCAAGAACTGTTCTTGATGCATTTCCCTTTCATATTGGCATAATAGGAGGGGTATTTCAACTTCCTCTTGTACATCCCCTTTTACTTTATTTCATTATCTAATGGTGTTTCTCAGTTGTTGGTCATAGGATATGTTATCAGTGATTAGGGCACTTATCTTATCCTTTTTCTTCTCTTGTTCCTTGTCATAGGAAGGCTCCCCTAATTCCATTTTCTATTTGTTTTTAGGTGGCTCGTCACTCACCTCAATGTCAGGCACCTTTGTAAGGTCTACCTCTATACTTTGGTCTATGGAGTGTGGTTGATCCATGGGAGGAGGGCTATGGACTAAATAACCTCCATCACTTTATTGTTCATATTATGAAGAAGAGTTCTTGTATGGACCTCTTTCTTTATCTTCAATCAACCCCTCAAGTTAATTGTACAAGGTATTGTATGACTCCTTTATTTTTGTGAGTTTGTATATATAGGGTACGTCTGGAAAGAAGACCCCAAAAGGAATTCCCTTTTTCTTTACTTGTTTCTCCAGGATTATTAGATCCTGGTATTGATCAACCCTTCTTGCCACTTCTTCATCCTCCAGGATGTTTCTAATTAAATCCTCCTCTATACACTCTTCATGCTCTTTGATAGCGATTATTCTTGGATTCATAAGTTTCTTGGAACTTTTAATAAAACCCTCTGGTTCAATATACCTATATATGGCCAAAATCATTATGTATTGACCCAACCATTTGTTTACTGAATCTGTGGCTCTTTTACCAATTATGAAATTAAAAATCTTGAATTGTCTGGGTGTAAATATACCTTTATTGTGGGGAGCCAGGTGCTCCTTATCGGTCCACATTAATTGCCAGATGAACTCTATTGCAGCTATCCTAGTAGGCACATATTGTGGAAGAATATGAGGTGGCTGAGGACATCCATAAACCCTCATTAGAGTAAATGTCTTTTCAAGGTAAAAAAATCTCCCCAATTATGGTCTCCTAGCCATTTATCCATAAACTAATAAGGTCTAAGGAGTTGTAGTACCTTGGTGGGAAATCTTTTCATATTTGCACCTAGCATTTCCAAAATAGGATATGCAATCCAATTATGAAAAGCACAAAGCTCATTTTCATTGGAGGTGTAGTTCCAAACCCTAAGCCATAGTTGTACAGGGTTTGGTTGGCCGCGAAAAAATACCTTGGGCCTCAAATTTTGTGTGTCCATGTTGTTAACATTGAATTATAAGATTAAATGCATTAACAGAGAATAGTGCCTAAATTTAGGGTTGGTCTTTGTACATATATAAATATGAACTTGATGCATCTGGTCAATAACATACTGGATGTAGTCATAATCAGTGTTGACATGTAAATTTTGTAGATCCAAGATGATCATCAAAAGCTCTGCAAAAAATCTCTCAGGGCCCCCATCTACTCCCAAAACCTTACATAGTCCATAAGAAATGTACTTCAAGTAGTAGCTTAAATATTTATAAAAATAAGGTGTAGTACCTAGTATGGAAATAATATAATTTCTATTGGACGTAGGCACATGGGCCTGGATTAGTTTGGCAACAATAGTAGCTTCCCTGGTATATCTATAATTTAATCTTTTCAAATCAATCTCCATAGAACAAGGATGGTATATGTTGAAATCTTTCATGAAAGAGGCCATATCTAAAGTGACTAGAGTTGTTCCATCACTTTTCTTAATAATTTTGGAGAGGGAATCATACTTTTTTGCTAGCTCAACTAACAAGTTTGTATCTATGAAGATATCAGGGACTATCACCTTTGCTAAGTCTGGTGTCCATGGGTTTGATATAGGAATTGAGCTATCCTTATTACTATAAAAATACTTAAAAATATGATAACTAGATACCCCTGGAGTCCTAGGATCTCTACAATTCACCAAATCACCAGTAAAGAGTTCATCATTTACCTTTTTGCCTTGACTGGTTCCAGGTAGTAGAGCCACAAATTCCTCAAAATAGTTTCTCTTTCCTTTATGTTCATCCTCTGCTTCTTTACTTGCTCCACTAGTTGAAGCTTCGGTCATGGTTGGTATGTTCATCTTCACTAATTTCTGAATATCCCATTGAAACAATTATGTTTTAAAAGACAAGCTCCTTACTGTAAATTGCTCTAAAACTCACACAGTTCTCTGCTTCTGAATTCTCTAAAAATTATGCAATCTCTCAGCTTTGTGACTCTAAAAACTTGGTAAACTAAAATGTATGAAAGCTATGTCTATTTATCATTTCAGAATCAATGCATCAGTCTAGCTGAGGATTGGAAAGATTCATTCAATCACTTATGTCTTAACTTTGCATACCTTGACATTAATTTTTTCCCTATCCATGGCATTTGAAGTTGATAGGTGATCAATTTTGAATAAGCCAACTGGGATAGTCATGAGTGCTTTTGTCAATTTTAAAACCTCATTACATGTGAAATGGGCTTGATGCTTGATATGATTAGCTTATATTATCACAACTCAGCAGATTTTATACATGTTGTCAAGATCCTTTCCCTTTAATAGGCTAGCTTCTTACATCATGGCGTGAGACAAACCCTTGTGACTTTACCATACTCTTACTACAGTTCATTTTGGAGATTGCACAGTTGTATTGTCTCTTAGTCGCTGAGAGTTAGCCTTAATATTGGTTTCATTCTAAGATTCAACGTGCACTACACAATCTGAATCTTATCAATGGTTTAGATCTTTCTTATTAACCTAGATCTCTCAGCGTAAATTAACCTTTCTTCTTTTAGAGATCAAGCGACAGAGCAAACTCGAAGTCGTTGAAGGTTTTGATTTACCATGAGTTTGTTCAGAGATTTCACACCATTCATATGATTAAGTCTTGATCGACGGTCTATGTTGAGTCTCTTCATTATTTATAACTTACTCAATATGTCTGGAGATTACGCGACCACCATTGATCTCCTTTTAATTTGGCAGTTTGCGTTGAATCTGTTAAGCTTTCACCTTAACTTCAGTTTGTCACGAGATCACGCGACTGCAAGCTATCTCTAGGTTGCCAGATAAATTTCTTAACCATGGGTTTTCTTAGAGACTTCACACACACCAAAGATCTCTAAATAACTTAAACATGTGTTAGCATCTAAATCATTATCTCTGAATCACTGAAAGCCTTGTGAATTTTTGACTTTTTTTAGCTATTTAACACCAGCCCTCAGATCTTTTCTTAATCCACGATCGACGCTGAATCTCTTAAGTTTAATGTACTTGACCTTTTCTTCATGAGATTACATGCCTTCCCTTTATTCTATCTTAATCCAATGGTCTGCGCTGAATCTCCCAAACTTTTACTAATCTGCACTTTTATCTTGAGATTAAATGCCAACCACAAGATCATTTCAGCATCGATGGTTATCGCTAGATCTCCAGATAACTAATAACATTATCAAAAAACTGTGAGACTTATCTCTAGCCACCAATTTGATGAAACATCAATGGTTCTCACTAAATATCATAAGACTTAACTTTAACCCTTGGTTCTTTCAAAGATCTCGCTACTGAACTAATATAATTACAATGCTTTAACCTTGGTAAGTTTGTGAGACTTCACGATTGAATGAAACTTGAAGTCGCCATATGATTTCTTAACTCACGGGTTCCTCTGGAGATTTCATGCCAACCATGGGATCTGATTTAGATCAACTACATGCATTTAATCTCTCAATCCTTCAAATCATATTCTTTACCTTTCAAGATTACGTGACCAAAGCTTTACGCTGAGTCTCCAAACAAAAGGAATATTCAGAAATGTTTTAAGAGATTAAGCGACTAACTTAAAACATGAAAAAGGGCATATGACTTAAATCACTTAAGTTTCATGAAAATGGTAACTTCAAATTAGAAACCAGCTGTGAAGAACTAGGGTTCTTGCTTGACAAGGATAAAATAATGAGCTAGGGCTTAGGGTTTCACATTTCTCATTGCTTTTATTTCTTGGAGATCAACATTTGTAGGAAAATTTGATAGCACTCTGGATAGATCTTGACATTTTAGGAAAAACTAATACTGGGAACCCAAAAAATTTATAGCAAGACTCAAAACTGGAAATATACCCAATAGTGTCTCTTTCTGAGGATGCTTGAATGCAATTTCATAGCAAGAACTACATATCTCTAGGAGACAGACCATAACTAACCTCCTACAAAAACAAACACACAACTGGAAAGAAACACACAACAGAAATTAAACACACCTGTACATAAAATACAAAGCTACTGTGCATAGAAAATATAACTAATTGAAGAAAGGTTTCAAGAATTGTCCATGCATTGGCAATTTAAATACCTCTCCATCTATATTTTTAATAAATATGAATCTTTTCCAAAAGTTTGGTGAATAAAAAAGGGGCCTAACCATAATGACTCTAATTTTTTATGCTTCCCCTTGTCTTTAGCTCTAACATTCCATTGAAGAACCAAGTCATCAGGCTAGAAATTCCTATCACTTTCTCTTTTATCAAATAGGTAATTCATTTTTTTCTATAACTTGATGTTTTCCTTTCGACTGTCTTTTCTTATTTCTTCCAACTCTACTAGTTGCATCATTCTTTCTTGCATAGGTTCAGAAACATCTAGCTCCTCATCTTGTATGAACTTGTACATTGGAAGAAAATTGTTCATAGGCATTCTAGATTGAATACCATATACTAATTCAAAGGGATATTTCCATGTTGCCTTCTTTACAGTGATCCTATTAGACCACAAAGAAAGTTTCAACTTTGAATGCCAAGCTCTCTTATTTTTCTCCAAGGTCTTTTTCAAAATTTTCAAGATACTCTTGTTACTTGATTCTACTTGCCCATTGGCTTTGGGATGATATGGGGAAGAGTATGACATCATAATTCCATATTCATCACATAAATCCTTAAATTCCTTAGAACTGAAACAAATAGCATTGTCTGTTATCAATTTTATAGGGACACCAAATCTGGTCATAATATTCTCCATCAGAAAATCAATAACCACCTTACTAGTTGCTTCTTTATAGGAATAGCCTCTATCCATTTTGTGAAGTAATATGTAGCAACCAATATCCAACTATGTCCACCACTAGATTTTTTTGAGAACTCCCCAATCAATTCAATCCCCCACATGGAAAAAGGTGCCTCATCAACTATAGGGTTTAGCAATAGAGCGCCTGAAAACTTCATCTTGTTGGAAAATCTTTGACAGGGTTCACACTTTCTAAAAAAGGAATGGACATCTTTGAATAAACAAGGCCTGTAATAACCAGCCCTCAGAATCTTATGAGCAATAGTTTTGGTAGAGTAATGTCCACCACACAGACTAGCATGTATTTCTGTTAGGACCTTTTTAGCTTGTCCCTAATCTAGACATAACAAAAGTACACCATTTCTATCTTTCTGATATAGATCTCCTTGTACTAATGTGTATCTTTGAGCTTGAAACCTGAGAGTTCTTTTCTGATTATCAGACATAGTATCAGGACACTTGGTATTCTTGAGATAGTGCATGATATCAACATAATAGGGATGTCTTTCAATACTAGTCACTGTTGAATCTTGTACTTTTTCATTGTTTACCTGAACCAAGTCCATATTATCTTCAGTCATTAGCTTTTCTAGGCCTAATCCTCTTACTAATTTGGTAATGTGGATTTCCAAATCAAATTTTTGAATCTTATTTATCCATTTACATCATTTACCAGTAACTTCTGACTGAGTAAGAATATCCTTAATTGCTACATGAGGTACATATGCAATCACTTTTGCACAAACCAAATAAGGTCTGAATGAATTTATAGCTTTAACCAAGGCATATGCTTTTTTTTCCATCATCTCATAGTTCAACTCTACAACTTGGAGGGATTTACTAAAAAAGCAATGGGATACTCATAACCCTCCTCATCCTTCTGTAGTAACACAACAGAAATTTTATGAAAAGGTGCAAAATAAAATAATGAGAATGGCTTAATGTAATCAAGAGACTTTAAAACAGGTGCTTCTTGAATTATTTTCTTGATTTCTTCAAAATTTGATTGTGCTTCTTCATCCCATTTAAACTTTTCATCTCTTTTCAACAATTTAATTATAGGCTTAACAATCTCTGCAAAGTTAGCAATAAATCTTCTTACAAAATTAATCTTTCCTAAGAAAGATTGTAACCCCTTGATATTCTTTGGAGCAGTGACCTTTTGAATTGCTTCTACCCTCTCCAAGTCAATTCTTACTCCCTCTTTTGACACTATATGTCCCAATACTTTTCCTTCTATTACTGCAAACTTACATTTTCTAGGATTCAAAGAAACACCATATTCCAAAGCTTTATTAAAAAAAAATTATAAATGTCCACAGTGGTCCTCTGCTTTTTTGGAATATGTTGTCAATTCATCTTGATAGATCACCATAAATAAATAAATAAATTCTTTAAATGCAACATACATAGCTCTTTGGAATGTTGCCCCTGCATTTATAAGCCCAAAAGGTATTCTAATGTACACATATGTTCCCCATGGAGTAGTGAATGCAGTTTTAAATTTCTTTGATTCCTTTATTAAGATTTAGTTATAGCCTAAAAAACCATCTATCATTGACAATAAATCACAACAAATAACTTTGTGCAACATTGCCTCCATATTAGGCAAAGAATAATTATCTTTTAAAGAGGTAATATTCAAGTTCCTAAAATAAACACAAAGCCTTATATCACCATTCTTTCTTCTCACTAGGACCAAATTAGAGACCCAAGTTGAATGTCTTATGGGTTGAATAATCCCTGCATCCTTTAACTTCATCAATTCTTGTTGCATTTTTGGATCCAATAATGGATTGATTGGTCTTTTCTTTTGTCTGAATGGATTAGCATCTTGTTTTAGTGGGATCTCATGTTGAAAAAGGTCATCCCTATAGGATTTAAAGTCCTCATAAGACCAGGCAAATACATGATTATGCTTCCTGAATAATTTTATCAGATTTGATCTAACATGGGAATCTAACCTTTTTCCAATATACACTATTTGAGGTGTGGTTTCTGATCCTAGATTTACTTCCTCTGAATCCTCAATTTTAGCGCTTCTCTTTTTTTATAAATGGTCATCTTGATTATTGAACAATGCTTCTAATTCTATCTGCCCTTTAGGAATCTGATTAGAACTGGACAACCTCATTCCCCAAAACAATATCCTTGCCATTAATCACCTCAACTAAAGAGTTACAATCTACATGATGGTCTTCATAATGGTCAAGGCATTTAATAAACCTGAGAATATCTTGGTCATCTTCAAAAACTTGCCTGTTGTAAACATTATCAGGGACAACTGGTCTACTCTTAACCTCCATTATTGATACCCCATTCAAAGTCAAATCACCATTCTTTAAAGAACCATTAGCTATAAAAGCTGCCATGATGTTTTTTGACCTCTCTATCCATTTAATGTTAAAGGCATAAAAAATTCAATCTAATCCCAAATAGCATGTTTGTACATTTTTAATCTGTCATTTTTCACAGCATACTTGGATCTAACTTGTTCTACTACAAGCTAAAAATCACCATAAACTTTTAAACATTTGAGTCCATGTTTAGCAGCAATATTTAATCCCAAAAACAAGGCTTCATATCCAGAAGTATTATTTGTACACTGAAATGTTAACAAGAAAGAGTACTTGAATGTTGTACCTGATGGAGAAATAAATAGGACACCAACTCCTGATCCTTCTTTGGAATAATCTCCATCAAATCACATCTACCATAAACCACCTTGTTGTGTATTCAACTCTTCAATTAATGGATCAACACTTTTTCATTGTGCAATAATCTTTTCTAATCTGAAGTTTTCCATGTCTACATCCACAACACAATAATGTCAGTATTTTCATTTAGCTCAATCATATGAGGGGTCCTACTTTCTCGGGACACCTTGAAATTATTACCAACAATGTTGAAAGTAGAAAAAGACAAATCACATTGAATACTTCCCCCCATTAAAGCACTCCATTTTCTTGATAGCAACATGCCATAATGAGGTGGAATATTAACAACCAATACACTCATTGTTAATACTTTGTCAGGACATATTTCTAGCCTATAAGGCAAAGCCTCAATAGTACCAATAATAGGGATTTCTCTGGAGTCAATTGCCTAACATCTTCCATGTGGAGTGTCAACTTGTAATCCCATTGACCTCATTATCTCTGCAGGCATAACAGTGTTAGATGCTCCAGAATCTATCATACAATTTTTAAGCATCTTACCATTAATAACCAAAGTTAAGAAAAATGGATCAACCACTCTTGAGGAAGTGTTTGTATTCAAATAGATTTGAGGGATTTATGAAATCAATCCTTCAGGCTCTTTTCCCTTTCTATCAGACTTATCATGTATGTTTTTAACTTTTTCAACACCTTCTGGTTTTTGGAGTTTTATTTAAGGAACACCATTTAGCACTGTTTAGGATTTTTTTCCTTATGTTCCTTAATTCTCATCATTTCTAAAAATGGAACATTAATAGTAATTTATGACAAACACTGACCCATATCAACAGGGGTGTATTTTACATCAGATGATTTTTGTTTCTCAACAATAATATTACTATCTTCAACTTGAATGTTTAGAGTTGACTCTTCCCTCTTTGATTTCTTATTTTCAATGTTAGGAGGGGAAGAACTTGTTTCTGATACTTTGGCCTTTTCCTCATATATAATGTTTGAACCATTTTTCTTGTTTACAATTTTGACCTTTGGCTTACTTACATTTTCAACAGGTCCCTCCTTCTTTTGTGTATGCTTTACATTTGCTTTATTTTCTTTAATAAATATGTCAATTGGTTGGATACCTACATCACCCACTACTATATTCCTCAAGTTATAATTACTTCTTTCTTTAGTAACTAGATCAACAATAATTCTTTCTCTTTCCTCATCAGAAGGTTTTGTCACTATTGTAGATTCCTGAATATTTTTAGAATAACATCTTATATTATCAACCTTTTTTTCTTCAATATTAGACAAAACTTGTTGATGATATACTTCTATTATACCTTGTGAACCATACATATCATGGTTCTCAACTTCATTATCAGAATCTACATCAGGACATGAATAAGAATCAGTCATAGCACAACCATTATGATCACACAACTCACCTTCTACCTCTCCTTGTTATTCATTTGCATTTATGTCTAGAGAAACAACACAAAAATCAAGATTATGTTGGGCTTGAAAAGCTTCACACCAATAAGCATCATTGCACATGTTAACAAAAATTTTATGCAAAGGATCAGGAGTCTTATTATCAGGCTTGTCCTTTCTTTGTGGGATAATAGGTTTACCATCTTAAAATTGGGTACCATATGGGTGATTTTGCATCCTACTTTGGGGATTATAACTATTATAGGATGGCCTACTATTTTGTGGAGCTTTATAATCTTTGTATTCGGGTTCCTTTTGATCGCTCCTACTAAACCACCCATCATCCCTTCTACCCAATTTTCTTGATATTCTTTTATTCATTTCTATATTAACAGTTGTATTATAGGCTTCAATAACGCTTCTTGGATTATTATCTCAGAAATAATATCCCATTTTCAAATAAAAAGCATTTAAATATGTATCAAGACATACCTTTTCATCAAGTCTCATCTTCTAAAAAATCTTATGCATAGGTCTTTGGAACCTTATATTGAATTCAGTAACTTCCTCATTGAAATTTTTCTTTAAATTGTTAAATTCATTCAACAAGAATCCCTCATTTGTTTTATCACCATATTGATCTTTAAATAAATCTATCAATTCATCCATAGATCCCATAGAACCATTAGATAACCATATAAATCATTCCCTAGTATCTTCAACTAAAGATTGAACCAAAAGTTTCATCAAGACATCTTCATGATTAATATTAAGGTCATCTATGATATCAATACATTTTCTTAAGTGTACCTCACAAGAAATACATTATTTCCTAAATTTTTTGGGATTTTATTACCAATCTCAGTTGGTACTGTATTGGGATAAGAAGGAATACCAATGAAATAAAATTGCTTGTACCTTTCTGCATGCAGTGGTCTCCTTTGGAATCTATCATTATCTTGGAAGGTAGAAGCCTTGGCTTTTGATGTTGTAGCACTTTCAACACCAGCATGGGAAAATACAGAAGATTACAAGAAATAAATCTTCTTCTTCATCTCCAAAGTGGCAGCCTCTACTTCTTCTTTCTCCAGCATTTTGGCCATGGTTTCCTTTTCCCTTTTGGATTTCTCAAGGTCAATGTCTAATTTAGACATTTGATCTATTATAACTTTGTGACTTTTGGGTTCATCTGTTTCACTTCCTATAACCTTCTTCTTTCCTTTATCTTTAGAAACTTGAGAACCAATACTTTGGTGAGTGACAGGTTTCTCTTGATCTTTATTAGATCTTTTAGCATTTTTGTTGCTTGATCTTTCAATGATCGTTTTCTTAATCTATCAGCATTTTTCTGATCTTGTTTTTTTGTTTTTTAGATCTTTCTCTTTTTTCTTTTGCTGAAGAATGGCCAACTGCCTCATCAAAATTATTTCTTCTTCAACAAGTTCATCAGAGGGAACCTCAGAATCTAAGCTGGTGATATCAGTCCCCTCTCTTTCATTAAAAGTGTTGTTATTTCCATATGTATCCAATCCGAATTCAGGATTGTTGGAAATACTGGAATGGTGTGTACTGAGAGGGGAGGGGTGAATCAATACCCTTAAATATTTTATCACTTAACCTTAATCCTTTTAGTAAACAATGTCTTGTATTACTGACCATATCTGTTATTCTATCTTTATGCATGTAATATCAATTCATAAACTTAATTGCATGTAAACATTCATAGAAACATTCATGAAATGTATTGACACATGACACAAGATTTGGTAACATAGAAAACCCCTATTAGAAGGTAAAAATTGCGGTGGGGATGAAACCCACAAAATTTCACTATCTACAGAATGGAAGGGGTCAGTTAAGGCTTACAAGTTTGATCACTTTTGATGATCTTACCCTATTAGGAGTAACATGTAGAGACTGGTTAAGGTCTACTATGTTAAGAGATTTAGCAACACTGTTTAGTGTGCACTCAGTTAAGAGGTTCACAAAAGGATTGCTAAATCCACCTTCTTAAAGGATTTATTCTATTTTCTACACTTGTTAGAATGTAGTCAAAAATATTCATTGACCTGAGTATATGCAATCTAGAATTACTGAATACAGATCCATTAAAGTTCACATGTATAATGTATCACGTATAGTGATTGATCAATACCTCTATTCTACTCGGTAGTCTTGAATCTGGTTCTTGATAACCGTTTTTCATCTTTTGTTGTCCTTCTGCATAAAACTCTTAGTTGGATCCATAGATGTGCTCCTTGGCTACAATCATCATCACATCATCTTGTTCTAATTGATTACACATCTATTAATACATTATATTGACCTAAATAAGTTTCACAATTTTCAAAGATAACTCTATGATCAAAGATTTACAACTTGACCTTGATCTCCTAGTTTGCATGTTTACAATCAGTTAGACTGATTAAAACAATTACAATTACATTGCTTGTCCCTCAAGAAATGGTTTTAAAGATGTTCTTTAAATCTAAATATAAAACACAAGTGTTTTATCTAACGTGTAAGTCAGAGCCACATTTCTCATAATATAACTGTCTCTCGGTAGACTGGTGCTCATGTTGCTCTTTAGTCTGTCTGTCGATGTAGCCTACAAACTTGTCTGTCAAGTTCCTTAGTTTTCTTCTCTTTCAGTTTACACTGTTGACTACTCTTTCAATTTCCTCTATGAACTTGTCTTTTGGTTTACACTGTCAACTGCTATATCGGGTTACTCTTTAGGTTATGTTGTTAGTTTACCTTGTACATTGTCTTTCGGTGAAGACTAGTTTTGGTGGCCTCTGCAAAACTGTTTTGTCGAGTTGCACTCCAAAACTGTCTTTTGGTGAGCATTGTACCAATAGTTCAAAACTTGTTTCCTTTGCATACTAATGGAAAAATATGTCATCAATCTCCCGCTTTAGCATTAGTATCAAAAACTAATATGTACAAAACTAAAATGTTTAGTATATACACCATGTGTTCACCTTGTCAATATGACTCCTCCTATGTGCATGTTGGTATAGTATATGTACATGTATATAAACTTTCCTTTGTACTATTTCCCCCTTTTCATCTTATTTCTCCCTTTATTAATTCTCTCTTTGTCACATATTATTTCCCATTTTTATATAATAAGGACAAAGGTGTAATATCATACTTACAACTTGTCAAAGATATGGAAATGGGAGTTATGCATGTCTTCCATCATTTTCTCCCACTTCTCCTTAAGGCGTTCAAGGGTCATGATCTCCAATGTGATCCTTGCATGCATATCATATATGTTTTCTATCACAGACATTTTTGGGGTGGCAATCAATGTTCTTGTCGATGTCATTGTTGTTGCAGTAATGTAATATTTGGTAGGAGTAGAGCTTGAAGCTCGGTTACCTCATCTCTGAATTTGGTTTCTGCCTCTAAAATCTCAAGTCTTAACCTTTTAGCTTTCATAATATTTTCATAATGCAACTTGATTTCATTGTCATTGGTTGTTAGAATTTGTGCACTAGCATTTAGATCTACATCTATTTGTGCAATCTTCTCACTATTCTCCTTGGTGAATTTCTCTAATGTGCATAACTTTTGAACTAAGGTTATAGCTTCTGAAATGATTGGTTCCAATTTATTAACTAGTTCAGACAGCTTTACATTGTTCCTGGCCACTTCTTGGTTGATTTTCTCTATCAATTTGTATTGATATGTTTTCTCTGCTCATTCTTCTATTTCCTTCTCTGCATCCACCTTCTATGTTGTGATGGCTTCGGTAAGAATGACTAGTTGATCAAGTATAGGAGAATTTTTATCAATGTCAGCATCAGGTAAAATCTATAGAAGTATTTATTTGGTTGTCTCAAGTACCTGTGTGCCCTTTTCTTCCTTTTTAAGCTTATCTTGGATAGCTTTCTGTTTACAAAGTTCTACATACTTTGTAAGTGCCTCTGGATCCAATGTCCTCTAATCACAGGCTGTTATTTCAATAATCTCATCCAGTGTGACTAGATTTTTATTATTTCTCTTCTTCTTCTTGGAAAGTGTGGTGGAGGGACCTATATGCAATACCATAGCAAGTTCCTTTGCTTGGTTTGATGTTCTTGGTGAAGGCTTTGGAGTATGTGTGCCTTTATCTTGTTGCTCGGTGTCTACCTGTCAGTTGGGAGTGGACATTTCCAAATCAACCTTAGCTTTATTTGTAACATCTCCTTTGGTATCCTTAGGAGTGGCATCACCTTTATCTTTTTGCTCTCCATCTATTTCTTTCAGTTTTCCATCTGTTACATTTTTTTTCATCATTTGTATTTTTCTTGTCCTCTTCACCCTTATCCTCGGGTATGCTTACATCAGGCTCGGGTGATTTCTCCTTTTCCAAGATGATATTGATATCTTGTATCAATAATGACATTTGTCTTGGTATGTTAACCTATGCAACATCCTCTGTTGTGTCATGTTCCTTGGATTGGTCGGAGGTAACAGTGATATCCTCATCTTCCTTTACCTCATCGACGGGATCTTCGGTGATATCTATTACTGTCATATCTTGGATTGTGACATTGGTTGTATCTTTTAATGACTCAAAAATCTAAGGTATGTCATCCATTTATTTACTTTCTTCTGTGTTCAATTCAACTAAATTGGCATCCTCTGCATCATTTATAAGAATGTGCTCTGGGTTCGGTGTAGCCTGATTTTCTTCATTATGAGGTTTGTCGGTGAGTGCTAATACTCTTTTCGGACTTGTATCCTCCTTAGGTACATCAAGTATTTTCCCTAAAGCATCCTCACTTTCCTTGTGAAGCTTAATTAAGTTTCCCTCTAGCACTTTGTAAGCTCTCAATTTCGCTGAGAACTTCTTTAAGGGTAACTTTATCATTTCTTCAAACTCTTTCATTTTGGACTCGACTGGCATAACAAAAACTAGGGCTCTTTCCCTTATCTCCTTTTTAGATTTTAGTGTATATGTCCACCTCAATGATAGTCTGTATAGAATTTCTTGTGGCATCATTTTATCAAACTATATAGGTATATATTTGAATATGCACATTGTTTGAATGATGGCTTCTTCTATCTTATTCTGATCCTTGGTATTCAGTTTTAGCCATTGTCTAACCTTAGGCTTAGATATTGAACCTGTCTTGATGATTGAAGCGTAAATATCATCAATTTTTGTAGGAAGTTTGTTCTTTATAGGTTGGAGTTTCTCATTCTCCTATTGCTTAGTGTCTTCCTTATCTTCCTTTCTTCAAATAAGTCTCCTTCTCCTCTTAGGTTCTGATGTTTTCCCTATTTGAGGCTTCCTTTTTTAAGTCCTCACCTGCCCTTTCTGGACCGATGGTGAGTCTTCTTTTGAATTTTGACTCCTTGTGTGTGATGCAACAGTATTTCTTGGCTTCTTTGGGGGTGGTGCATCAGACTCTGTTAATTCAGAATCACTCACTTGTTCAGTTTCACCGACAAGTGACTGTCCCTCGGTTTTTGTTGTTTTGTTTCTTCTTCATTGACCGACAGCGTCTTCTCAAGTGTTTTGACCATTTTGGTCTTCTTTCTATTGATCTTATTTACAATTAGGTTAGTATTTATTCTTTCCTTAGCCTATTCATAGGTTCCAAACCTTGATAATGATTTATCCAATGGTTCATTCAATAATGACTCAATAGCATTGGTGGCTTGATCTATGTTGATCTCATAGTCAAGTGGGGCTAACCATGCTATCCTTGGTATAGCTAGTTTGATCAATGTGGTATTGGTGTGCACCATAAAACAAATTTTAGTCTTATACTTTTCTACCAGTTGTTCTGGTATCCTCATCCTTTTCTACATTCTGTCCTTAAATCCAGTGAAATATTCATCCATAACTGATGTAAAGTTGTCACCTAGTGACTTAATGAGTTCACTGATCTGAATTGTCACTGGTCGGGTAGTGTCCCACTTGATATTACCAATAGATGGGAAAAAGTCTTGAAAGTAGAAAAATATGTGTTATGCCCTGCATCCTCATCCCTACATTTTGTGTGCAAAATGTTGGGTCCCCCTTTTTCTTGCTTTCTTCTTTTGGCTCTCGCCTTGTCTTTTCCTTTGTCTTCTTTGTTTTCCTTCTCCAGGGTTTTCTTCCCCACGGTGTTGTTTTGTTTTTTTGATCTCTCGTGTCTCCAAGACCCAGTCTCAGAGTTGGTCATCCTTGGTCGGGAGCCAGATTTTGGACTCCAGGATTTTTCACCACGATGTCTTCTTCCCGTAAGATGGTATCGTCGCATCGAATCCCCGGGCCCGGAGTCCGGAGGTCTGTCTGTCCAGAGTTTGCGGAAGGAAAGGTGACTTGCTTTTTACCATGAGTATAGATAGAAGTTACCTATCATTTTCACATTTACCACAATTAAACACTTAAGCATACAGAGTGATTTCAGAGTGATTTGTAGCAATGTAGCTATAATCCAGTGCTAATCATTTCAAGCATTTTTTAGTGATTGTGAGTGGTTTGTGGTGGTGATTTATGATCGTTTGGCAGTTGAAGTTGTTGCAGAGTTTTTGCAGAGGCTTCCTTTCCTTTCCTTTCTCCATTTTTAGGTTGGTGCCTCCTCTCCCTTTGGCTTTCCTTCTTTTTGGTGTCATTGGTTTTATGTTGCCTTACCTTTTTGTTTGTTTATCTTTCGTTTCTTTCTGGTTTTCTACCCGTTGGTGGGTTAGCTCTGCCAGAGGGTTGTCCACCCTTTATGCAGATGTAATCTAGTCTATATATAGTGTAGAAAGTTGTAAATATTCTGTGCTTTGTTTGGTTTCTTATAAATGTTTGCTCTGCGATGTTTGATCATTTGGCAGTTGAAGCTATTGCAGAGCTTTTGCAGAGGCTTCCTTTCCTTTCCTTTCTCCATTTTTAGGTTGGTGCCTCCTCTCCCTTCAGCTTTCCTTCTTTCTGGTGTCATTGGTTTTGTGTTGCCTTGCATTTTTGTTTGTTTATTTTTCGTTTCTTTCTGGTTTTCTACCCGTTGGTGGGTCAGCTCTGCCAAAGGGTTGTCCGCCCTTTGTGCAGATGTAATCTAGTCTGTATATAGTGTAGAAAGTTGTAAATATTCTGTACTTTGTCTGGTTTCTTATAAATGTTTGCTCTGCGATGTATATATGTGTAAATTTGGTGTATATTTTTTGTATATCCCTCCAGTCTACATGTATATACCCTTCAGATCTGATGTATATTCTGTGTGTATCTTTCCTGATAGCCTAGCAAGCTCATCATGCTATGTCTATTGCTGGTTTTTAGTCCGCAAGCTCACTCTGTGCAGAATACCACCTATTTGAAAACTCAGCTCTCGGCCAGTTTCAAACAAGTGGTTTTCACTCTCCTTCATAAACTAGCCTAACCTTCATTTATGACCCATGCATACATTTAAATCTATCCAAGTGGCCTTCACTTTTTGCACATTCAGACAGTTGGCTCTGCCACCATCACCATAACTCCCATTTATTACTCACCCACGTGGTGCCCATGTGGGTCTGATGGTTCACTTTTTGTACACCTCTACCAATGGTTACTTCCCTGAGCTCTGGGTCTCTTACCATCACCCATCTCGTGTCCTCTTTTTTCTAAGTAGGAAGAAACCCTCGGACCCAGATGATTAGTTAAATTTCTAAGTTCGTAATGTATATGTATGCTTTCCAAAAAAATTTTTGAATGAAGCTAACTTTTTCAGGGGAAGCAAATGCCATGATGGTAAGATCTCCAGACCCCAGATTATAAGTCTATTAATGGGCTCTGACGATCACCTTGCCTTGCAGGTTTTCAGAGCAGAAAAATTTGCAAATATGTCTAAAGCTTTTGCATCCTCACCACCCGACGCTTCCTAATATCTACCCTCCCAGATTTATATGCGGCACGACAGGTTCTGCATCAGGCAAAAACTATCCTTAACATATGGGAGGGTGATATTGATAACTACGAGGCATGGAAGGTAGAACTAGAAGAGCTCCTCAGCCTTGGGAAAGGGATGGTCTTTGAGTCTGAGATTCTGGGAGAAGAATCATTTGATTTTGTGAGAACCCAGAACTCTAGACTTGACCTCACATTGGAGGTACTCAAGCAACTAGTAGGGGTTCTGCACGATAAAGTCAACATAGTTCAATATTCTTCAAATATGTACAAGGCATTTGTCACAAAGGTCTCTGGAGCTGACCCATTCAGCACTGATACATGCACTCTGGAGGAGTACATTTTGGGTAAGTTTGATGAATTAATGGAGTCTAGATATCAATCCCCAGAGGGGCTGGATGGGACTCAAATGACAGGGCTAACGCGTGTGATCCTTAGTGGCCATGATGTGGCAAAAATGGCTGATGAGTTCAAGAATAATATTCTAGAGCTAGGGGAACAAATTGAGGCGGTTAAGTATCGGCGGTCTGGCCTCAGAGAGATTGATGAGGATGGGATCTCCCACCTCCTCCAAACCTTCAATGACAACAAGAAACAATAAATTTTCTCCGTAGGCCAGAGAAAACCCAAGCATTTTGTATTCTTTATTCTCTCAGAACGTAAGTTCCCGGATCCCAAAATCTTGGATCCTAAATTTTGTATTCTTTTGAGTGATCCATGTCCCGGTCCCTGAGGCTGACTAGTCACTTTCAGTAGTGGTTAATAAAGACTGTCAGAGGGTAGTTGGCTACATTGAGGAATGTTGTATCAACATTTGGTTTTCTGACAGCTGGTCTTCTCGAGGTGTCGCTTTGGATGTACACCTGGCACATTGGAGATAGGGCACCGCATTTCCCATTTATGAGGCATGTAGCCTCGATCCCCAGGGATTGAATTTCTTCCTTCTCTCTCCCGGCCCTCTTCTTGAGGCTGATTCTTCCACTCTACCTTCTTGTCTTATTCTTCTGACATGTCAGGCCTATTCTGTCTCAAGGTCTTTTGTAGGGTGGCACAGGTAGTACCAGCCCCTGAATAATATATTTTATTATAATGTAATGTAAAATAGGGTTAGGCTTAGGGTTAGATGAAAATGTATATAAATAGTAAGTCCGACCCTTTTCCAAGGGTTGGCAAAATTGATGATTTTGCAGTCCATAGTAATAGAAAAGTAGTATTTTCATTTCTATTGTAGAGCTCAATGCTCCTTGGTATTTAAGCGTTCAGTAGTTAGATGCTCCCTTGGAGCCACCATTATATCAAGCACCAGTGCTGGCTGGAATAAATATTAATGAAGAAGAGATGGTTTTTGCAATGATGTTGTTGGCACCTGGTCTTCTGAGTTAATGGTATTTTATGTTTACATGTTCTTCATGTCTTCTACTCTGATATTATATGTAGATTAACAACCTCCTTTCCCTTGCTACTTATCAAATATGGACTAATGGTTGTTTATTTCTTTGATATTTAGTATAGTATATTAGAGCATTATTGATGTATGGGATGTTTAAACATAACTATAAGTAGATAGAGTACCTTTAACCCTACGAGATCTTTTCAGTTTATTTGCTAAGTGTAGAATGCTTGGAGAAACCTCACCTTTCTGAATCCTCGGAGAGAATGAGTTGAAGAAACCAGCTATCCCCCTCAAAAATAGTCACATCTCCCAACTGCACCCCACACCGTCGTGACCCGACACCCAGGTGCTTGGAGGCCTAGGAAATCTCACTTCCCCGGATAACCTTTGCAGACAGAGTTGGCCGGTACCCCAGTACCTGGTGACAACTTATGACTGTTGGTGGACCCAGTCACCAAAGTCTCATCAGCAGAAACTGGCACTAGAAGGAGGGCATGAACTCATCACCCTCTCGAGATTCTGATTTTACACCTCCCAAGGGTTCCCCAAGCTATAGTTTTAAGAGTCAATCCTTTAGTGGGATTGGGTCTTTCTCCCTAGCAAAATTTGAGAGGATCCTTAGGTCAGCCCCAAACCCCAGAAGGTTAGTTGAACTCAAGCTTCCTGCTCGAAAGAAGCAAACCCTGAAAACCACACAAGCCACTATTGTTTGGGGACCTAGTATACCTCAAAATACCCAAATTTCTTAGACAATCTTGGGAACCACCACTCAAACTACCCAAAATCTAGTTCCCCCAATGGCTACATATTTCGATAACACTGGGTCCCTAATGGGAACTTTTTCGGGCATAATCAATGACTTACCCTCGCACCCAGAGAAGATTTGCCCATGATATGAGCACCTACGCTCACAAATCACAGAGGAACACTTACAGGCATACAAGGATGCCATGAACTGACACCAGATCCAATATGAAAATGTTGTAACCTGGATGTTTCCCCTATCCTTAGGGCAGGGTGAGTTAAACTGGTACCTTAACCTTCCTGCCAACTCCATTAACAGTTGGTAGGACATGGAGGATGCCTTCTTGGCTGCCTTTCGCATACATGTGGACCCATCCTGGTCCCATAGCCAGTTCATCTCCATTAGAAAGGAAACCAATGAACCTCTTGCAGCATTCAACCATCGGTTCCAGTGTGCCTTAAAGCGGTGCATGGGCCCTTTCATTCCATCCCCAGAAGTAACCATATAGACTTATCTTAATGCAATGGACCCCTTCGTCGCCACTCTCCTTTGGAGAACAACCACCGCGGGCGACCGGGATACTTTGGTGAAGGTTTATAATCTAGCCTTAGAATTATCCCATGGTCTCAACAAATCTCCAGGCGGGATTGGGCAGAGCACGCCCTTCAACATGATCCCCAGAGGAACAGCATACACCAAGGGGTATAACCCCAATCTAGCAATGGGTGCTCCCTTGATGGCAATGAATCCCCCACCACCGTCGATAGACCAACAGGCCCGATACATTTATCTATCACAGACTCAGGCAGTACCAGGTCTGGAATCCTTCCCTTGGAATTAGCCACAGCAGGCACAACAACCTCAGACACAACCACCCAGAGTGCCCTTCTTTCAGTCATCTGCGACTGGAGGATTGTCGCCCTCGACTCTTGCGAGTACTGCTACCTTCCTAGGAAACCAACAATAACAACCATCACACTGTGATGCAAACACTTAGTTGACCACCGAGGTTGAGTCCCTCTGGCAAGTGTTGTCTACCCTGACTGTGGACATGGGTCAACTGAAGGCGGGGTCCTATGCACCCCAGAATTCTAATTCCCAGAGAGGGAATATCTTCTCCAGCCAATGCAACAACAATGTTGGGGGAAGAAACTTCAACAACGGGCCTCGGCCTAATCAACAGCAATGGAACAATAAATCAAACACCGGAGGTCCACCTCCGAAGCAAAATGCCAACCAAAGTGGTGCCAGACCATCACATTTCACACCAGTTGTAGACTTCCATCCTATGAATAATTAGTGTAGATTGCATGACACAGGCTCACATAATGAGGTGAATTGTGCCACGCTGGAAAAGGTCATCATGATCTCCCAGCTAGACAGACAAAAATCACATGATGCTACTCCCCCAGAGCCCCCTATGTAAGAGTCAGCCCACAGTGCCTTCACCTGTGAGACCATCTTCTTTGGAACTTCTGGGGAAGATGAAGAGGAATCTGAATTGCATGGATTCTTTGATGAATCTATCCTGCCCTCTGAGGCCAATGCCTTCACCAACCTGTGAACTCCATATAATACTCAGAGTCAGGCTGGTAAAGGACTAGCTTACATGTCTACACCCCCTATCAAGGACACTCCTCCCCAGGATAATGCAACTGATCGGCCCGCCCCTCTAAAAGGTTCAAGCTCTAACCAAGCAAAAGACCTAGCTGAGGGAAGTCACCAATTCCCAGGAGGAAGATATGACATTACAAAGGCGTTAGAGCAAACCACCACCTCCATGACCTTGATGGAGATTTTGCTAAATTGTCCCGAGTAGAAGAGGTCTCTTCTGAAGCTCTTAGGAAACCTGGAAGTCATCAGTCGCTCGCCCAAGACTGTCTCATTTGAGGATGCCAATGCGGCTATCTTCTGAGGAAACAATGAAGATCCTCCCTTCCTACTAGGCCTGAATATCTAAGGCAAAAACATACACAACTGCTTAGTAGACTCCAGAGCTTTGGGCAACATCATGCCCCTTTCCATATGCTAGAAGCTCAGATTTCATCCCACCCCATCTAATGGTGCAGTGATTTAGCTGGATAAGACTGCCATGAAAATGGTGGGAGAATTGAAGAACATCTGGATACAGCTTATCCGGGACCCCAGGATAGCTAGTATAATCGACGTCCAAGTGGTGGACATCCCAGAGACTTATGGGATGTTATTAAGTCAAAATTAGTCTAAGTCCTTGAATGGATACTTTTCGACCGACTTCTCCCACTTATGGCTCCCTTGGGAAGGATAATCAAACAAGATCTAGGTTGAAAGTGAACCCTGAATGAAGTAGGCCCTTACCGAGGTTGGGAGGGTTAGTGAGGTTTTCTTCTCTGAGACTTCCCCTAGGGTGTACTAACCCTTTGAAATCCTAACATTTGATTTCACCCTCAGGGAGGATCCCATAGTTCTGCAGAGAACCCAAGACCTAGAAGAAAAGATGAGAGTTGAGGTTGATTCTCAAGGTGCCACAGTGACCCCCACTACACTCCTATCCGGAACTTGGTGCTGAGCACACTATCAAAAACATTCAGAACTAGAGTGTGGACTATGCCTTTCTGTTTCTACTTGGCACATCAACGCCTTCTGGAATAGAGAACGCATAACTGATTCCCTGGGGCCTAGTGTTCATATTGGATGCACTCCTTTGGTACCATCTCCCCAAGAATCCTAAATTCAAACTCCTCCAGAGGTAAACCCCACCCGCATGCCAACAGTTCAGGAGGAAGCTCCTCCCAAGTCCCCAAAGAACAATCTAAAGGCTACTCCCACTCCCCAGCTCCATAATGCAAATAACAATTTGTGGACCCTCAAGTTTGATGGGTCCCAATCCAAACAAGGCTGCGGGGCCAGAGTAGAATTAATCAACCTACGAGGGAAATCCTTCCTCGCATCCTACAGACTGTAGTTTAATTGCACAAATAATGTTACGGAGTATGAGGCTCTAGTCCTTGGACTCTTATTTGCGTTAAGGATAGGAGTCACCACCTCTGGGCTTTGGGTGATTCAAAGTTGGTTTTCAAATAGCTCTAAAGTCAATATACATGTCATGACAAAAGGTTGGCCACATATCACAATCAGGCGTGGAGCCTTATCAAAGATTTTGATGCTTTTTGGCATTGATCTCATTCCCCGGTGGCGAAATTATGTCCCAGACGCCCTTGTCATTTCTGCCAGCACACTTGAGCCCATGGCCGGCTCGCGACTCCAGAGATTTTCAGTTGAGATGGTTCCCACCCCATCCATTCTAGATAATGTCACCCACTTTCAGGTTTTTGAGGATGACCAGCATATCCTAGCCTTCATGGCCAATGTTGGTGTCTTTGAGAATTAGATAGTGGAAGAACGAGATCATGACGATACTGGACAGGGTGAAAAAGATGATGGGCTCATGGATCTACCTACTAACACCATCCCAAAGGGGATGGTCACGCTTGAATGAATCTTCGACTTAGACCCTCGGGGCCAAGAAAAGATGTCATCTTCCTCTGAGGGAGGAAAGTTTGAAAAGGTAAACATTGGCCAGCTCGGTGAAGAAAAGATGATACATGTTGGCACCTCCTGCTCCCATGAGGAGAAGGAGAAGATTCTCACGGTTCTCTGAGAATACATAGACATAATTGCATGGGGATATGAGGATTTAAAAACATATGACACATCCATTATGACTCATACTATTCCCCTGAAACCTGATACTTAGCCTTTTTGGAAAAAGCAATGACCGGTCAACCCACTGATTGAGCCTCTAATTCGTCAAGAGGTGGAAAAACCATTGTCAACCCATATAATCTTTCTAATCTGGCACACTACATGGGTTGCCAATCTGGTCCCTGTGAGAAAGAAGAGCGGTGAAATTCACCTTTGCATGGATTTCTAAAACTTGAATAAGGCCTCCAAGAAAGATAATCACCCTCTCCCCTCGTTGGATGAGGTGTTGCAAATAGTAAATGGCTCCCAAATGATGTCATTCTTGGATGGGTACTCCAGGTATAACCAATTCATGGTTAAGTATGAAGATAGAGAGAAAACAACGTTTACCACCAAGTGGGGAACGTTTGCATATAGGAGGATGCCCTTTGGTTTGATTAACATAGGGGCCACATTTCAAAAGGCCATAGACATTGCATTTGAGGGCCTTGTGAATCGGTGCATAATCATCTACATGGATGATTTGACCATCTTTTCCTAGAACAGGCATGACCATTCTGCCCATCTCACTCAGATCTGCGAGAGATGTCGCCGGTATGGAATATCCCTCAACCCAAAGAAGTGCATATTCGGGGTCACTAAAGGGAAGTTGCTCGGGAATATCATCTCCGAGAAGGGCATATCCATTGACCCTAAGAGAGTTGAAGCACTGCTAAACTTACAAATTCCAGATAGCAAGAAAGAGATGCGATCTTTCTTAGAAAAGATCAACTTCATTTGACGGTTCATCATGGGATTTTCTGAAATAGTCAAGCCACTCAATGAAATGATGAAAAAGGATACCAAGATTGAGTGGAGTCCTGAAGCAAAGTGGGTTTTTGCCCAGATTAAATAGACAATAATGAAAGCACCTATCCTAGCTAGTCCAGACTACTCCCTTCTATTTTATATTTACTCTTTTGCTTTGCCGCACTCTGTCACGGTGGTGTTGACTCAAAAGGTTGAAGGGGAAGAATGACCAATAGCTTTCATAGCTCCCCCTTCAATAATGTCAAAGTCTGGTATTCATCACTAGAAAAGTAGGCCTTTGCTCTTGTTCGCACCGTGAAGAAATTATGGCATTACATTCTCTGGAGCAAGGTGCATGCTATCGTCCTGGACCAAGCCGTGAAGTCTCTGTTGATACAGAGCAAGTTGGGAAAAATATGGCGGAAATAGATGGCCATCCTCCAGGAATATGATTTATAAATGTAGCCCATGAAGATAGTCCGAGGCCAGGGACTGAGTCAAGCGATGGCAGAAGGAACTCCCCGCATAGAATGCCAAACTTACACGGTGGATTCCATCACTCAAGACCCATGGTATACCGATTTGGTATACTTACTACTGAATAACAAATTCCTAGAGGGGTTACCTCCAAATAAATTCCATGCCCTGCAGATGAAAAGTGCTCACTTTATGATCAAAGACTCTGTGCTTTACCATAGGAACTATGAGGGAGTGTACCTCTGGTGCATTAACAGGGGCCAAGCTGCGAAGATGATTGATGAATTTCACGGGTAGTTTGGAATTGGGCATGGCTCAGCCGATGCCACCACCCATCAGATCCTTCAGGCTGGATACTATTGGCCCTATATATTTAAAGATGTTTACACTCATGTTTGGAAGTGCCACACTTGCCAAACCACGGTGCATCATGAGCGTAACCCGGCTATGCCTTTGCAACTAGTATTTAAGGCTAGGCCCTTTGCCCAATGGGCATTTGACTTCATTAGGAAAATCAACCCCAACTTGTCTGCCAACCACCAGTACATCCTTACTGCTACTGATTACTGCACCTGATGGTCGAAAGCTATACCTTGCAAGAGTAACATAGCAGACGTGGTTATCAAATTCCTAGAAGAAAACATCGTCATGAGATTTGGAATGCCCTTCGCTTTAGTATGTGACAATGGTCTAAAATTTTCTTCGGCATAATTACTTGAGTGGACCTACAATCAAAAGATCACTCTAAATTTTTCCAGCAACTATTACCCACAGGGGAACAGTGTTGCTGAATCTATGAATAAAAATCTACTTGAAGTGATCAAACACCTGCTGGAACAGAATCCCTGGGATTGGCATCAAAAGCTAAAATTTTCCCTCTAGACAGATCACATTCAAATCAAGGTTGCCCTAGGGATGTCCCCATTCCATCTAGTTTATGGCTAGAACCCTGTGTTCCCAATCAACTTACAGATCCCAGTTTTGTAGTTTATGCAAGAATTCAGCAACTGAGAAAACATCATGGAGGTTCAACTCCTAAATCTGGTGTGGATGGAAGAATAGAAAGACACATCCCTTGAACATTTCATGCATCATCAAGCAGTGGTAAAATGATGGTTTGACCGCAGAGCCCAATACAAGGCTTTTCAAATTTTAGAATTGGTCCTGTTGTGGGACAAGGCCCAGGAAAAGAAAGGCAAGCACACCAAATTCCAATGGCTCTGGCTCAGACCATATTTAATCTCAGAAATCTGTAGGGTAAATACCTACTGCCTTAACACCATGACTAGAGAACCTGTCCCATTGCCCGTCAATGGACAGTTTCTCAATTATTACTTTGAGTAAGGTAAGTTTGCCCAAAATTGTATTTTTATGTGAAGTCCTTCACTTGTAAATATTTCTTTCCTGGTGCCTTGTTGGGAGGTACCATGCCTTGTAAATAGCCTTGTTGGCTACCCTTCAGGGCAGTCCTTTTCTTGGTGGTTTTCATTTTTGTTTCTTGTTTTCTTTTCGGGTTCTGGCATTTTGTTCTCTCTTGTGAGGATTGGAATGCTCCACATAAAATTTGGTCTCCGGGATGATGTCTGTAACATGGTGAACTTAAGAATCTGTCTTTAGCATGGTGGAATCGGTCCGGTATCTGGAGCTATTTTACAAGTTTGGTGGTACATTTTGAGCAATCTTTGTCAATTTTATTTCTGGAAGTCTGGAAATCAGTGAAATAAAAATAATGAACAAGTAATCGGACACACCGAGGGTAGATCAATTTTACTAGTTGGTTGACCCAAGTCTAAACTTTTAAAGAATTCTTTCCGTGTCTAAATTTTTATCCCCTACTTAACATATGAAATAGGTGGAAGGGTGAAAGAAGTACTGCCATTAAAATTAGCTAAGCTTAAGCTCGATGGTGAAAGAAGTATTTCCCTCCCACCCAGAAATGTACAAAATAAAAAGAAAGGGGAAGCGGGATGAAGCTTCGGTCTCCGGGAGAAGTGAGCAAATCTGATGAATTTATGGTTTGATGTAATTAGTGCCTCTTCTCTACTCCTCCTAGATTTCATCAGCTTGATTTCCTTCCAAAAAACACACTCCGCCACTAATGAAAAGATCATGGACTGGGTCCCGCGTGACTAGATTTTCTCAGACATGTCACTCTTTACCTATAAGCTACTTCGAGTAGCGACTCGTTCCAGTTTTTGCTAACTAGAGATTCTATAGTTCTCAAATGTGCTAAGGAATTTTTCCTAGATAGTCACCATTTGTTATGCCCTACATCCCTATCCCTATATTTTGTGTGCAAAATGTTGGGTCCCCCTTTTTTTTGCTTTCTGCTTTTGGCTCTCGCCTTGTTTTTTCCTTTGTTTTCTTTGTTTTCCTTCTCTGGGGTTTTCTTCCCCGCATCTTATTTTATTTTTTTGGTCTCTTATGTCTCTGAGACCTGGTCCTGGAGTTGGTCATCCTTAGTTGGGAGCCCGATTCCAAACTCTGGGATTTTTCACTGTGATGTCTTCTTCCTGTAAGATGGTATTGTCGCATTTAATCCCCAGGCCCGAAGTCCAGAGGTCTGTCTGTCTGGAGTTTGCGAAAGGAAAGGTGACTTTCTTTTTACCATGAGTATAAATAGAAGTTACCTGTCATTTTCACATTTACCATGATTAAAAACTTAAACATTCAGAGCGATTTCAGAGTGATTTGCAATAATTTAGCGATAATTCAGTGCTAATCATTTTGAGCATTTCTAAGTGATTGTAAGTGGTTTGTGATGGAAAGTTATGATCATTTGGAATTTGAAGCTATTGCAGAGCTTTTGTAGAGGCTTCCTTTCCTTTCCTTTCTATTTTTTCAGGTTGGTGCCTCCTCTCCCTTCAGCTTTCCTTCTTTCTGGTGTCATTGGTTTTGTGTTGCCTTGCCTTTTTGTTTGTTTGTCTTCTGTTTCTTTCTGGTTTTCTGCCTGTTGGTGGGTCGGCTCTGCAAGAGGGTTGTCCACCCTCTGTGTATATGTAATCTAGTCTGTATATAGTGTAGAAAGTTGTAAATATTATGTGCTTTGTCTGGTTTCTTGCAAATGTTTGCTCTGCGATGTATATATGTGTAAATTTGGTGTATATTTATTGTATATCCCTCTGATCTGTGTGTATATACCAATTAGCTTTGATATATATTCCATGTGTATACTGCCTAATAGCCTAGAAAGCTCACCATGCTATGTCTATTACTGGTTTTTAGTCTGCGAGCTTGCTCTTTGCAGAATACCACCTATTTAAAAACTCAACTCTCGACCGGTTTCAAACAGGTGATTTTCTCTCTCCTCTGTAAACTAGCCTGACCTTCATTTATGGCTTATGTGTGCATTTGATCTATCCAAGTGTCCTTCACTTTTCATGCATTCAGATAGTTGGCTCCACCGTCGTCACCATAACTCCCATTTATTACTCACCCACATGGCGCCCACGTGGGTCTGACGGTTCACTTTTTGTACACCTCTACCAATGGTTACTTCCCTGGGCTCTGGGTCTTTTTCCATCACCCATCTTGTGTCCTCTTTTTTCTAAGTAAGAAGAAACCCCCAGACCCAGATGATTAGTTAAATTTCTAAGTTCATAATGTATATGTATGCTTTCTGGAGTTTTTTTTGAACGAAGCAAACTTTTTTAGGGGAAGCAAACGCCATGATGGTAAGATCTCTGGACCCCAGAGTATATGTCTATTGACGGGCTCTGACGGTCACCTTTCCTTGCAAGTTTCTAGAGTATCAAAATTTGCAAATATGTCTAAAGCTTCCACATCCTCACCACCCGGCACTTCCTAGTATCTACCCTCCTGAATTTATATGCGGCGCGACAAGTTTTGCATCAGGCAAAAACTATCCTTAACATATGGGAGGGTGATATTGATAACTATGAGGCATGGAAGGTAGAACTAGAAGAGCTCATCATCCTTGGGGAAGGGATGGTCTCTCAGTCTAAGATTATGAGAGAAGAATCATTTGATTTTGTGAGAACCCAACACTCCAGACTTGACCTCACATTGGAGGTACTCAAGCAACTGGTAGGGGTTCTACATGATAAATTCAACATAGTTAAGTATTCTTCAAATATGTACAGAGCATTTGTCACAAAGGTCTCCAAAGCTGACCCATTCAACACTGATACATGCACTCTAGAGGAGTATGTTTTGGGTAAGTTCGATGAATTAATGGAGTCCAGATATCAATCCCCAAAGGGGCTGGATAGGACTCAAATGACAGGGCTAACACATGTGATCCTTAGTGGCCATGATGCGGAAAAAATGGTCGATGAGTTAAAGAATAATGTTCCAAAGCTAGGGGAACAAATTGAGGTGGCTAAGTACCGGTGATCTAGCCTCAGAGAGATTGATGAGGATGGGATCTCCCGCCTCCTCCAAACCTTCAATGACAACAAGCAACAATAAAGTTTCTCCGGAGGCCATAGAAAACCCAAGCATTTTGTATTCTTTATTCTCTCAGAATGTAAGTTCCTAGATCTTAGAATCCCAGATCCTAAATTTTGTATTCTTTTGAGTGATCCATGTCCTGGTCCCCGAGGCCGACCGGTCACTTTCAGTAGCGGTTAATAAAGACTGTCAGAGGGTAGTTGGCTACATCAAGGAATGTCAGATCAATAGTTGGTTTTCTGAAAGCTAGTCTTCTTGAGGTGTTGCTTTAGATGTACACCTGGCACATTGGAGATAGGGCACCACATTTTCCATTTATGAGGCATGTAGCCTTGATCCCTGGGGATCAAATTTATTCCTTCTCTCTCCCAGCTCTCTTCTCGAGGCTGATTCTTCCACTCTACCTTCTTGTCTTATTCTTCTGACATGTTAGGCCTATTTTGTCTCAAGGTCTTTTATAGGGTGGCGCAGGTAGTACTGGCCCCCGAATAATATATTTTATTATAGTGTAATGTAAAATAGGGTTAGGGTTAGGGTTAGATGAAAATGTGTATAAATAGTAAGTCCGACCCTTTTCCAAGGGTCGGCAAAATTGATGATTTTACAGTCCATAGTAATAGAAAAGCAGTATTTTCATTTCTATTGCAGAGCTCAATTCTCCTTGGTCTTTAAGCATTCAGTAGTGTATTTCTTCAGTATTTAGTATAGTATATCAGAGCATTATTGATGTATGGGATGTTTAAACATAACTATATGTAGATAGAGTACCTCTAACCCTGCAGGATCTTTTTAGTTTATTTGCTAAGTGTAGAATTCTTGGAGAAACCTCACCTTCCTGAATCCCCAGAGAGAATGAGTTGAAGAAACCAGCTATCCCCCTCGAAAATAGTCACATCTCCCAACCACGTGCCGCACCATCATGACCCGACACCCAGGTGCTTGGAGGCCCGGGAAATCTCACTTCCCCAGATAACCTTTGCAGCCGGAGTTGGCTGGTACCCGGGTACTCAATGATAACTTATGACTGTTGGCGGACCCGGTCACCAAAGTCCCATCAACAATATGCACATTAGGAGTGATCCAAACTTACATGAATTGGACTTTACAGACCTGATTGTCTTCATGTTCTCATCTAACTGCTTCAGTAGAAGCTCAGATAGATCCAACTATAATCCCTTCTTTACAATCTTATGTGCATTGTCTACTACTCTGGATGCAATACTATTCATCCTGTTGGCCTGGAATATCTCGTAGCCCAGCACACATGCACCAAATTTTAGTTTTGTATCCTTGATGGAATTTACCTTCAATCCTCTGCAATCTCATTCTACACCTGTCATCTTCTCAATCTTGGGATGATAAGGGTTTTTGAGTTCCTTAGCCTTGTCAGTTATAGGATAACGGGTCACTGCATGTATCACATCCCTAGTGATCTTTTTTGGCTTGTCCAACCACATCTTTCAGTCATGCACTCTGCTAAGCACTATCTTGATCCATTTGGTCTTAAACTCCTTTGGGAACATTAGGGCATTTTTCATCCCTTTGACCTCTATGTGTTTATGCTCATCTTTGCTGGTTCCTCTTGTGCAAAGCTTCTTATAAGCTTGCTCAACCTCAAGATCTCATATCTCAGTGATCTTACAATGTGTGTATGTCCTAACATCCTCTACGAGCAAAACCCTAGGTGTTATGCTTGAGAATGCTTCAGCATCATTGGGTTGCGAGGAAACCTCTAGATAGAACTTGTAATGTGGCTCCTCACAGGTGGAGTTCTTGATCAGGTTGACCTTATTTTCCTTGGTGTTCTTGATATTGGTTACACGAGATGTGGTTGTCATGGTTTCTGAGAATTAGGGCTTTTCTCATAAAACAAATAGTGAGCTCGGTGATGTTACTTACTTAACCTTTTGTATGCTGTTGTGAATTTGTTTGTTAATCACTTCTGCAATCTGGTCATTGTTGGTCGTTATGTGCTCTGCTTCACTCTGCTTCTTCACTCTAAATTATTAGTGAATGAAGTGAAGTATCTGTCACCCTTTTTATGGATGGTTCCCTAAGTGGTGCATTTAATGCTTTACCCACTTGTCAGGTATCAAAGACAGAGTCACTCGGGGAACATGCCAACTTCACTCTCGGTGAGAATGTGATGCTCGAGGCAAGTGTCAACTCATTTAACTTTTCACACATTCACTGATGGATCTTGGTATATGGTGAAGACAACATTGTCTTTTTACATGATTATCGATTATGCTTGGTTTATACTGGCAACTTAGCTTTTGTGTATTAACCGATGATGCTTGGAAATTATTGATAATTCAGTTTTATATGTGCACTGATGATTTTTGGTATGCATTGACTGACGTGATTAAATTCAAAAGATCATAACAAGTAATACCATAGTGCATCTTTAATCATGCTAGTTTGGCATTTAATCAATGTATAATGGAACTGATAAAAAATAGAACTTGGTATAATGTAGTTTCATACTTACTTGTTCTTCTTAGGTGGGGGTGGTGATATCACCAGATCCATTGGATAAGGTGTCACCAACTGTATTGCTTGGTCCAGCATCGTCAGTGTTTGTAGCTTTCTTCCACATCTTGTTTCTCATCTTCTTGATGTCTTCAATGGTATTTCCATTGGGAAAAGTGCTTGTCTCTATCACTCGGTCTCTGCAGTCCTTTCTTAGATAATCGACCCTATGACAGTGTAAGCATGCAATTTTGGGGTTAGTCCAGCTTCTAGACTTTCTTGTCCATTTCATCATGTAGTTTGCAGCTGTGTCCATATCTTCCACATGTTGTGCATTTTTCCCATGTGTTGTAATCCCAAACATATGAGTTATCGACTCTTTTCGGTTGATAAGCATTTTCTTGATCTTTTGTCTTCCATGCTTGTTTTTTCTTCTTCCTGCATTCAAGAGATGTGTGCCCATGCATTTTGCAAGTAGGACAATATTTTTCCATGTAGGTTTCCTTCTTTGGTTGTTTCACCTTAGATTTACATTCATATTCTTTATTTCCTTTCTTGTTACAGTTATAACAATTTCCTATGAATGTAGATGTGGATTTAGGAATACCTTTAACTTTGCTTCTGCAAACATTTGATGTGTGGCCTAGTTTTCCATAGTGATTGCATGACTACTTCCTTGGTCTAGGATTTGTGCAGATGTCTTTGTGATCAGCTTGGTATGTTTATTCTCCATGCTTGGTATACCCTAGTCCAGTATTGTTGTTGACTCTTCTTTGTCCATCTAGAAAATCATCCATCCTTTTGGTACTTTCTTCATCTCTCTTAATCATATCATTATGTTGTTTCTGAATTCTTACTTCATGTTTTAGTTTTTAATTTTCTTCTCTTAGTTCACCAATAGCTTCTATTTTCTCAATGAGTTCTATGTTCACTCAGATTACCTCCTGACTCGTAAGAATAATCCGATTAGTGATCTCATGATGATGTTTAGTAAGTCTTTGTATTTCTGACTCTCTCTCTCTTGTAGCTTTTCAGTGATATTCCTCCTGTCATCAATAGCTAGTGTTCTTTCTTTCTCAGCTTGTTTAGTATTGTTCATGACATCAATCATCCTTACCATCTGTGTCTCTTGGTTGATTTGCAATATGTTTACTAACTCTTTCAAATGTTGATTTCTTTCATTCAGACTTGTGATGCTTCCTTCAGATGTGTCATATTACTAGATGTAGATCCTCATGAATCAAAAAAATCAGGTATCTCTACTTCATGATAGTCTCTTTCATTACAGTGAGATGCCATAGCCTTTCTTTCATCTAGTAGTTATCTCATCTTGATTCTTGTTGCTTTGTATTTCTCATAGAAGATTTGTATCTCTAGCTTCCGATTCTCAATATTCTTGTCTAGCTTATACCTTTCCATTGTAGATCTGTTCTCTTAAGTATTTAAACTTTTCAAATAAGAGATCTAGCACTGATACCAATTATTGTAAATAATGGAATGGTGTGTACTGAGTGGGGAGGGGTGAATCAGTACCCTTAAAACTTTTATCACTTAACCTTAATCCTTTAGTAAATAATTGCTTGTATTACCGACCATACCTGTTATTTTATTTTTATGCATGTAATATTAATTCATAAACTTAATTGCATGTAAACATTCATAGAAACATTCATGAAATGTATTGACACATGAAACAAGGTTTGGTAACACAGAAAACCCCTGCTAGAAGGTAAAAACTGCAGTGGGGATGAAACCCACAAAACTTCACTATCTGCAGAATGGAAGGGGACGGTTAAGGCTTACAAGTTTGATCACTTCTGATGATCTTACCCTATTAGGAGTAACATGTAGAGACTAGTTAAGGTCTACTCTGTTAATAGATTTAGCAACATTGTTTAGTGTGCACTCGGTTAATATTTTTACTAAAGGATTGTTAAATCCACCTTCTTAAAGGATTTATTCTATTTGCTACACTTGTTAGAATGTAGTCAAAAATATTCATTGTCCTAAGTATATGCAATCTAGAATTTCTGAATAGAGATCCATTAAAGTTCACATGTATAATGTATCCCCTATAGTGATTGATCAATACCTCTATTCTGCTTGGTAGCCTTGAATCTAGCTCTTGATAACCATTTATCATCTTTTGTTGTCCTTCTGCATAAAACTCCTAGTCTGATCCATAGATGTTCTCCTTGGCTACAATCATCATCACATCATCTTGTTCTAATTGATTACACATGTATTTATACATTAGATTGACCTAAATAGGTTTCATGCTTTTCAAAGATAACTCTATGCTCAAAGGTTTACAACTTGACCTTGATCTCCTAGTTTTCATGTTTACAATCAGTTAGACTAATTAAAAAAATTACAATTACATTGATTGTCCCTCAAGAAATGGTTTTAAAGATGTGTTTTAAATCTAAATATAAAACATAAGTGTTTTATCTGACATGTAAGTTAGATCAACATTTCTCAGAATATAACTGTCTCTCGGTAGACTAGTGCTCAGGTTGCTCTTTAGTATGTCTGTCAGTGTAGACTACAAACTTGTCTTTCAGGTTCATCTATTTTTTGCTTTGTCGGGTTCCTCTATTTTTTGCTCTATCAGTTTACACTGTTGACCACTCTATCAGTTTCCTCTATGAACTTGTCTTTTGGTTTACACTTTCAACTGCTCTGTCGAGTTACTCTTTAGGTTGTGTCATTGGTTTACCTTGTACCATGTCTTTCGGTGAAGACTAGTTTCGATGGCCTCTACAAAACTGTTGTGTGGGGTTGCACTCCAAAACTTTCTTTTGGTGAGCATTGTACCGATGGTTCAAAACTTGTTTCCTTTGCATATTAATGGAAAAATATGTCATCAAGGAACTTCTTCATATTCTGATGTGTTTCTCTCTTGACTAGATTGGGTTGAATCTTGTCTCCTAGTATTCTCCTCTTCTCTTATTGGAGATGGATTATCTATATTATCTTTTCTCTTCATTTCTCTCCAAGACAACTTAGTCCTAGAAGTAATTGGAATTCCACTTTCCAACTCAACTTCAGGATGCTCTCTTACTCTAGATATGGTATTCCTATTGAGAAAATGTGTATAAATATTGAATATTACTTAGAACTGATTTGCAGAGATTTATTTGAGTTGCCATAGAAAACAAGTTGGAAAAATATAACACAACCTAATATGAATACTATAAGAGTAACTTGAACTTAATTCAACTCTTAAAATACCAGAGATTGTCTGAAAGTTCAATAAAACCTTTTCTTCCCCAGCAGAGTCACCAATTTGTTAGAGCCTTTTCTTGTTGAATCAAAATAGATCAATAACTGACCAACTCTATAACTCCAACTCTTGATTCTTAACAAGACAAATTCTAATTTATGAGGATTAATCCTCCTTCTTCTTTGAGCTCCACAGACTAAGGCAGGTGTACCTTCAAAAAGTTACTACTTTTCAGTAAACTTTTAAAGTTGGATATGGGGTCACACTAGTTTGCCTATTGCTTCTTACTGTATCAACTAATAGAACATCTTGAAAATAACTATAATCAGTCTAATACAGAGCTTAACAAGCCACACCATGAATATAACAATAGCAAACAATAGTGATGCAAGGATTCTCATCCTTCTTCTTTTTAGAGTTCTTGACTCATGAAGGCTAACCCAATGATTCTCTCTTCAAGGAATCAACAAATTGAATTGTATTCTTTAATTAAACTACTTAAGCATGTATATTCTTTATAACATAAAAGTAAATGATTGTTTGTTTTGATATTGATGATGAATAATTGCTTGTCAAACCCTAGACCAGTGCCTTAATCTTGGGCAAAGAGTCAAATGAGATATAAATCCACAGAAACTTATTAATGGAAATACACATGTAGCTCATATAGGATGCCTTACAAAATACCTTTTCATTCCCATACCCCTCTATCAAATCCTCACATTAATGTCTAACCCTCTGGAACTACTCATAAGAATTACTCCCTCCTTGAAAGAAACTTATAAGCAATTGCACAGTTACCTTATAATTGGTATATTTAAAATGCCTTACAAATTAAACATACAAGAGCATAAACAGAAATATAAGAAGACAACAAAAATCTAGAACAAGAAATTGCATTGTATTTTATTAATATGTTGTTGCTTCTTGATACATTCAAAACACAGAAAGCTTAAAGACTCAGAAAAAATGAGAAGTTTGCCTCACAATTGTATATTTCACCATGCTTACAATATGTTACATTTTGCTATTTATAGAGTACTAGCCATCTTGGAATCCTTAAAGATTAAGGATGCAATAAGCTTTGGATGGCTAGACCTAACCCTAAAGGTACTAAAAGACAAAATTACAATTAGACCTTCAAGGGGTGGAAAGACAAAATAAGTAGAATATCAAATCTAATTTCCAAATCTTGGATAGCTGGCACCTTTGTCTGTAGATATTCTAGATAACCTCTTGTAGTTATTGCAAGACCCAGTGATCACCAATACAGGCTAACTTACACTAGTCTTATTTAATGATTATCCTCCCTATCCTCATAGGTCAGGTGTTAGGTGCCTCTTCACTCTTCATCCAATATATCTAGGTCACTGGCTGCATGCTTTTTCTTCTTGGGCTTGGTGATGTTATCCCATTCTGCAACCTCTTCCTCCAAAGGCCAATTAAAGCTCTGGATATTCTGTAATTGTTCCTTTTGTCTGTCCCATCTGGCATCTGTGAAAAGCTTGACATTTGTTACAAACTTAATGAAGTATGTTTCTACTTTAAAATCCTCATCTAAAGTATTATTAAATCTATCCATATCTAATACACCATTATCTATTATAAATGCCTCTTTACTAGGCAATAAAGTATCAAATTCACCCCTCCAAGAAGATATTGCTTTAATCTTATTATAATCTCCCTTTATGGAGGAATAAATCTATTATAATATGTCCCAAACATGTTGACCCTGGCTTGTATCTGATTTTTTTGCCTTTGAAGAAAGACAAGGTGGTTCTAATCTGCTCAATTTCTTCTCCCACTTGACTGACAATCTCAGGGAGATCTGCCCTATGTGGTTGTAAGGCTCCTATCCTTTCAAAAAGTGATGCCCTGTCTGACCAAGTTCCAAAATAAGGATTTAAAGTTTAAATTTGGTTGTTGACCTTTATTTCTAGGTCAGGTAGCTTACTATAAGCGTTATGCACCAAATCAACTTTATATTTTAGGATATCAATGTTATTTTGCATAATCTTCCACAAGCTTTCCAAAGCCACTTTGTTCTGATCCTTATATGTTTGTTTTGTGCTTGCTGAAAAATCCTCTGTAGTTTCAATTTGAGCATCTACAACCTATTTAGGTGGAGCAAGAATAGCCTTGGGAGCCTCTTGTAACTTCTTCTCCAATTCCTCCACCTTTCCTTCTAATGCCTTGATTTTAATCAAGCGTAATTCTCTATCTTTTACCACAACACTTGATTCATTAAAAAGATTTTGATACCTTTTTGACATCTACTCCATTTTAGCCTCATTAAAGTGTGCAAAATGAGTGAGAGCCTAAGATATCTCTAAATCACCAGTATTGTGGATAGACCAAATGATCTTATCCCCATCTTGTTTTTCTTGTACACTGATCAGGGAAGGCTTTTGTGTTTTAGGTGCAAGAGACCACATTTCCAAAGTTTGGGATCATGGATCATATCCACATCCCTTGATCATGTCTCCAATCTGTGTCTCAAAAGACAAGTTTGCATCAGCTGCCTCCTGATCTGATCAATTATGAAGGCAGAGGCTAGATCCCATCCTTCCACAAGCAACATCCTACTAGACTTAACTAATTGTCTGGCTTCCTCTAGTGTCATGGTTTAATATTTAGGGTCATATGCTTGCAAGGCCTGCAAAGCTTCATTTGGCACTGAATCACCCTCTGTTAACTGTAATTGTGATCTAGTTTTTTTTTATTTAATCAAGATCAAGAAATCCATGAACTCTTTAGTTTTGATGAAATTATCATCACTCGAGAATTGTTCTTGATGCAATTCCCTTTCATCTTGGCATAGTAGGAGGGGCATTTCAACTTCCTCTTGTACATCCCCTTTTACTTTCTTTCCTTCTCTATTGTATTTTCTTAGTTGGTGGTCATAGGCTCTATTACCATTGACTAGGGAACTTAGCTTATCCTTTTTCTTCTCTTGTTCATTGGCATGGGAAGGCTCCTTTGATTCCATTTTTTGTTTCTTTTTAGGTGGCTCATCAGTCACCTCAACGTTAGGCACTTTTGTAAGGTCTACCTCTATACTTTGCTCTTTGGAGGGTGGCTGATCCATAGGAGCAAGGATATGGACAAAATAACCTCCATCACTTTCTTCCTCATATTCTGAAGAAGAGTGCTTGTCTAGACCTCTTTCTTTATCTTCAATCAACCCCTCAAGTTGATTGTACAAGATATTATATGACTCCATCATTTTTGTGAGTTTGTTTATATAAGGTACATTTGGAAAGAAGCCCCCAAAAGGAATTCCCTTTTTCTTTACTTGTTTCTCTAAGCTTATTAGATCCTGGTATTGATCATTCCTTCTTGCCACTTCTTCATCCTCCAGGATGTTTCTGATTAAATCCTCCTCTATAGACTCTTCATGCTCTTTGATAGTAGTTATGCTTGGAGTCTGAAGTTTCTTGGAACTTTTAATAAAACCATCTGGGTCAATATACCTATATATGGCTACACTCATTTTGTATTGACCCAACCATTTTTTTACTAAATCTGTGGCTCTTTTACCAGTTATGAAATTAAAAATCTTGAATTGTCTGGGTGTAAATGTACCTTTCCTATGGGGGAGCCAGGTGCTCCTTATCAGTCCACATTAATTTCCAGATGAACTCTATTACAACTATCCTAGGAGGCACATATTGTGGAAGAATATGAGGTGGCTGAGAACATCCATAAACCCTCATTAGAGTAAATGTCTTTTCAAGGTAAAAATCTCCCCAATTATGGTCTCCTAGCCACTTATCCACAAAATGACAAGGTCTAAGGAGTTGTAGTACCTTGGCGGGCAATCTTTTCATATTTGCACCTAGAATTTCCAAAATAGGATATGCAATCCAATTATGAAAAGCACAAATTGTTGGAATAGTCCCAAAGGATAACTAAGAGGGGGGGTGAATCAGTTATCAGCTAATTTAATTATTTTCTTTACTTAGATATCAATTAACATAAAGCAAATGCACATTCAGATAACACAATAGAGAACACAACAATTTTGGTTACGGGGAAACCAAATAGGTAAAAACCCCGATGGGAATTAGCACCCACAAAGAACGGTACTTGAGTATAATTATCCCTGTTAGGAGATCTTACAACCCTGTTAGGAGTTGTTATTTACAATGCAATAATTACAAGGACCTGGTTAAAGGTCGGACCCTGTTAGGAGTCTTTTACAAGTAACCCTATTAGGGGTGAGGACTCACTGTCCAAAAGCTCACTGCTCAAATGGTGAATGTTGCAACCTTCAGTAAAATAGATATACACTATATCTGATAGATGAATTATTTGAGTAGACCTATTGTCTTGATTAGTTCCAATGATTTGTAATCTTCTTCTATTTCTTCACATAGTTCTTTAACTTATTCTATCTGACCTTCTTCTCACTTTTGTCTATTCTTTTTCACTTCATTTTTCCACACTTAGTGAGCACAATTGAACTTCTATATGTATCTTCACCAAGGATAAGGTCACGACGGTATCTGGGAACACTTCATCAAATTTTTTGTTGGCTTAACTATCCATGCAATCAAAGTTAGAACTGCGCAACTCAAACTGAATAGATGAAACACTTCACAAAGTTGGCTTCACCAATTTTACTCCAATATCATGATTATGTTAAAACATGCTTGGAACCTTTGTATAATCATCACTAACTCATAACTAAACATTAATAAAACCAAGCATATACTGAAGATAGGCGTAACTCAAGCAACATTATATTTATGTTGACTCTTGATAGATAATCTTCAGATGCTATAACTGCCATAATTGATTAACATAGCTCAACTGAAACTTCATATCTGACTCGGTGTGAATTCACATAGCATCTAGAACATGTATAAACCATGGAAATAAACACACATAGCTCTAGAACATCTGTACTGATAATTGCATATAGAACACTATTGTATATTATATGTTGTCATCAATGACAAACATACAATCAATTATTTGCACAGAAGAAAATCTCCAACAATCTCCCCCTTTGACATTGATGGCAACATATGATGTTGTCAAATCAAAGTGTCTTCCTTCTTTTTACAATATTCTCAATATCCTCATAAAAATTTCCTCTTCACTGATGCTACTCTATATACTCCCCTAGAGTATATGCTCCCCCTTACTAATACTCCCCTTTGACATCAATGACAAAGGGTGTCAAACATCGTTAAGCACAGGTACTACTCCAGAAGTAGAGTAGTCAACCATTCATCAATTACCAAGGACTAATGTTCTTGCTGCAAATTCTAATCAGACTCAAGAAAGGGAATTACTCCCAACTTCTCCTTGAGATATCAAAAGTATATTTTTATAGTGGCTTTGTAAAAATATCTGCTAATTGTTCTTTAGTGCTCACATAATCCAACTTTACTTCTCTATCTGCAACTTTTTCTCTTAGAAAATGGTATTTGATCTCAATGTGTTTTGTCTTTGCACGCATCACAGAGTTCTTTGACATATTGATAGTACTAGTGTTGTCATAGTGAATAACAATAGGATAATCAATCTGAATACCAAAGTCTTTAATCATCTATTTGATCCAAACCATTGTTGAACAATTCAATGTTGTTGCAACATACTTAGCTTTTGTTGTTGAGTGAGAGATACAATTCTTCTTTTTACTTGTCCAAGTGACCAATCTATCTCCAAGAAATACTGCTCCTCCCGATGTACTCTTCTATCATCAACACAACCTACCTAATTTGCATCTGTATACACATGAAGTTGTATATTCTCTGAGTTAGGATACCATAAACCATAGTCTATAGTCCCTTTTAAGTATCTAAATATTTTTTTTATTTCCATTAGGTGATTTTGCGTAGGTTCAACTACAAATCTTCCAACAATGCCAACTGCATTAGAAATATCAGGTCTAGATTGAGTAAGATATATGAGTTTTCCAATCATAGAATTGTATAGGGTCTTGTCAACTATTATGGAATTGTCATCTTTAGAAAGATTTCTTCCTGTTATCATGGGGGTGCTTACTGGTTTGCAATCTTCCATCTTTAAAGTCTTCAATATCTCCTTCACATACTTAGACTGATTTATGAATATGCCTTTGTCTGTTTGTTTTACATTCAATCCAAGAAAA
>MU227179.1:2770433-2782641 GCA_018584345.1 Thuja plicata
GTGGGTGGAGTTGCTAAGTATTCCTTAATGGAATGTGACAACATTAGGAGGTGGGTTAGAGAAGAATTTAGGATTAGGATTAGATTAGCATGGGTGAATGGGTTGAGAAGGGTTAGAATCCAGGGTAAAAGTGGTTGAGATAGGTTAGGTTGGGGTTTAGGGGAATATTAATAAATGAAATAAACTTATTTAATTCATTTAAAAATATAGGAATTAATTATTTAAACAATGAAATTGTTTTTTAATAATTAGAGGACTATAGCCATTTTAATTAAATTAAATAAGCTATGGGAATGGGTTAATTGCAAGTGGGTATTTGATTTAGGGATTTATTTAATTCTTTTATAATTAAATACTATAGCCATGTTTGATTTTGATTTGATTTGATTGGTCGAAATTGATTTGAATGGTATGGCTATACTAGTTAATATAAATCAGTGATAAAAATCACCTAGGACATTAAATTGATTCAAAGAATTATGCCAAGTAGTTACAGGGTCGTTTGGACATAAATCGAGGGTATGATCACACTTAGGGAAAATAGGGTCCATAGTTGCGACAGACCAAATTCAGGTGGTTACATTATCTCTTAGTCGCTAAGAGTTAGCGTTAATCTTGGTTTCATCCTGAGATTCAATGCACACTGCACGATTTGAATCTTATCAACGGTTTAGATCTTTCTTATCAACCCATCTCTCAGTGCAACTTAAGCTTTCTTCTTTTAGAGATCACGCGACTGAGCAAACTCGAAGTCGCTAAAGGTTTTGATTTACCATGAGTTTTTTCAAAGATTTCACACCATTCATACGATTAAATCTTGATCGATGACCTACACTGAGTCTCTTAATTATTTAGCACTTACTAAATATGTCTGGAGATTACGCGACCATCATTAATCTCTTTTAATCTGATAGTTTGTGCTAAATTTGTTAAGCTTTCACCTTAACTTCAATTTGTCATGAGATCACGTGACTGCAAGTTATCTCTAGGTCGCCAAATAAATTTCTTAACCATGGGTTTGCTTAAAGACTTTGCGCACACCAAAGATCTTTGAATAACTTAAACATGTGTCAACATCTGAATCACTAAAATCCTTGTGACTTTTTGACTTTTCTTAGCAATTTAATGCTAGCCCTCAGATCTTTCCTTAATCCACGATCGACGTTGAATCTCTTAAGTTTTATGTACTTGACCTTTTCTTCATGAGATTATGCACCTACCCTTGATTTTATCTTAATCTAACGGTATTCACTGAATCTCCAAAACTTTTACTAATCTGCACTTTTATCTTGAGATTAAATGCCAGCCATAAGATCATTTCAACATCGACGATTATCACTAGATCTCCAGATAACTAATGACATTATCAAAAAACTGTGAGACTTAGCACCAGCCACCAATTTGATGAAACATCAACGGTTCTCACTAAATCTAATAAGACTTTACTTTAACCCTTGTTTCTTTCATAGATCTCATGACTGAACAAATATAATAACCATGTTTTAACCTTGGTAAGTTTGTGAACCTTTGCGACTGAATGAAACTTGAAGTCGCCATATGATTTCTTAACTCACAAGTTCCTCTAGAGATTTCACGCCAACCGTAGGATATAATTTATATCAACCACCCACATTTAATTTCCCAATCCTTCAAAGCATATTCTTTACCTTTCAAGATTACGCGACCAAAGCTTTGCGCTGAGTCTCCAAACAAAAGGAATATTCGAAAATGTTTTAAGAGATTAAGCAACTAAATTAAAACATGAAAAAGGGCATATGACTTAAATCACTTAAGTTTCATGAAAAAGGTAACTTCAAATTAGAAACTAGCTGGGAAGAACTAGGGTTTTTGCTTGACAGGGATGAAATAATGACCTAGGGCTTAGGGTTTCACATTTATTATTGCTTTTATTGCTTGGAGATCAACATTTGTAGGAAAATTTGATAGCACTCTAGATAGATCTTGACATTTGAGGCAAAACTAATACTGGGAACCCAAAATTTTTATAGCAAGACTCAAAATTGGAAATATACCCAACAGTTGGCCTGGCTTAATTTTGAATCCAAAAATGTGTGAAGAGGTATATAAATACCCTATCTCTCATCATTTTTGTAACCACAAGGAAAAAGAAGTTCATGATTTGAAAGATATGGGAGAATTATCAAGAGCATTCAAGCATTCAAGTACAAGATCTAGCATTTGTTTAAGCATCCATGGAAATTTAAAGGGAATATTCTCCATTGAAGAAAGGTTATCTATCATGATGTCTAATTAGAGTAGTTATCAATCAAGCTAGAAGATCCTTTTGCCCATCCTTTTGCATTCTTCTTATATAGCAAGTAATTATCAAGCTTAGTGACATTGAAGATCTAGGAGTGACATTTATAGATCTATGCATTTGCAAGGTAATCCTTAATTCCTTTCTACATTCCAAGGTCAAAATTTACAATTCAAGCAACATTCAAGTACATTCATGAATATGAGCAATTTCTACATTCGTTTATGAAGGTATATCACAGTTGATCAATGATTTACTTTTACATTTACATTCCTTTATGAAATTTCAATTCAATTTCAAGCTTGATTCCTAAACAATGGTTTGACCAAGGAAAACCCATTTCCACAACCTTTTGCCCTTTTTTTTTGTGTAGGAATAGGTGGCTCAGCTGTTAGAACTTTACCAGAAAGATCAGGAAGTCTCTGAACAACCCTGCAAGTTTCAACCTAAAACACAAGGTACAAGTCATTTGGAACATTTTGTACCTAGGTACAAGTCATTTAGAACATTTTTACTCAATAATTTCAGCTCAAATTTGTACCAGAGGTCAATTTTATCGTGTAGTTTCTATTTTAAGTCATTGTTGGTTCTTTATTATTCTCTAGCAGTCTGTATTTCCTGATTTATCGACATTTGTTTATTTTTCCCTCTATCTTGCATACTTATTTCAAAATACACCTATCTATTTCCCCTTACACATATATAATGAAGGATTATTGCACCCGTTTAGCACTTAAGTCCTTCTTGAGCCTATTGGGTCATTTACCTTTCGAATTGTGCATTAGGGAATTAGATCTATCCCATGCATCATTTTCCCCCTGTATATTTTTGGTGAACCTAACTTGTGCCATCTCCTTTCTAATTTTTGTGTTAGATTCCTTTTTTTCATTGGATCCTCATGGTTATATATGCTCTTTATTAGTTTCATGTGCAATTGTGCTTGACTCATTTCATTTTGCATAAAATTAATAAATGTTGCATATTTCCTCTCAAAGTTAATCTTTGCATTTGATAGATAAATCCATCTTTCATTTGTTTGCGCATGAGTGTTATCACCTTAAGTCCTACTTATAGCAGTCCTCTTAGGAGAATCCATAGACTTATGGGTTCCTTTGATACTGAGTCCTCTTTGTTTCCTCGGAATCTCAATGAGACAAACATGCCTACTAACAACATTCCTACAATAGTTGAGAACAATTCTTCCAACTCTTCTCATGATGAATATGAGAATTTAAGAGTTCGTCCTATGTAAGTGTGAAATCTTCATATGACTTTGAAAAATTTGAGCAATGGTTAGGACAAAAAAAACTCCAATCCTGAGGTCATCTCCTTAGTTGACTGTTTGAGAAATTTAATTCATGATTATGAACATGGTGTTAATGTCTTGTGTACAATCTCTCATCTCATTGATAAAATGTCAAACAAGTATTGGATATTTTTTCCAAGAAATTGGTTTCGCTCTACCTCCCACTAGTTTTGAGATCTCCATTATTATTCTTACTTCAATACCTAGTGTGTCTACGTATGTTGCACCTCTCATGACCACATCCATTCAAAATACCAATCCTAAACATGTTAGCATTCCTAATCCTATTATTCCTTCTCCTTCAAGTGTTCCATGTGTTTCCCTACCTTCATTCATGACCACTTATAATAATATTCCATTTTCATATTCTATCGTTCCTTCTATTTCTCATAATTGTCCAAACCTTTCACACGTATCTCCTCCCACTCTTTCTATCAAATCCACAATCAATAACCTTTCTCAAACCATGTAATCCTTGTGACAAAAAATTGCATCCATTACCCAATCCAAGTTCAACATGCCTACTTGTGATATTTCTAGTCATTTATCCTTAGATATCATTCATGTCGTTATCCCTCAATATATGAAAATACCTCATTTATAGACTTGCAATGGTAAAGGTGGTCCCTTCACTCATGTGAAAACCTTTCAAACATTGTGTAGTGATTTCTCTCATGATCATAGGTTTGTGGATAAATTATTTACTATAACCTTTTAAGATAAATCTTTGCAATGGTATTGCTCTCTACCTTATTATATTGATTCATTTCAAAAAATTGCTAATACTTTCACCCAATAGTTTCAAAATAGTATTTGGTCCTAAGATTTCTTTGACTATTTGATGCATTGTAAATAAGGTGTTAAGAAAATGTGATTGATTTTATTAATATTTAAACATTTGCATGCTCAAATTTCTTATCATGTGCTTGATATTGATGTGCAACATATTTTCATTGCTAATTTACAAAAAGAAATTAGAGATAAGATACTGCTTTTTGATTTTCTCTTCCTTTACTCAATTGTGTGTAGTGCTTCATAAATATTAGCTTCAAGTGAGTCAATTTGAGAGCACAGATCTAGTTGATAAGAGTGATTCCACATCCCATTCCTTTCAAAAGTTTGAAAAATATAAGGGCTACATCAATATCAAAAATTCATCAAACAACATTGATGAGTAAGTCGCAACAAGATCTAAAGGTGTGGCTCCTTTGCCATATATTTTTCAGATCTCATAATTTTACTCCTCTTTCTGAATCTTTGCATAATGTGATTTTAAAGTTTCTTAATGCTAAATTCTTAACACTTCCTACCATTAAACCAATTTATCCTTCCAAACCTTTTCCTAAATCCTTTGATCAAAAATCTTTTTGTCAATACCATTGTGAACTTGGCCATGATATTGAGAAGTGTTTCCATTTGAAATTTATTATTAAGGACCTCATTGATTCTAATGCTTTATATGTTGAGGGTGTTAATGATCTAGAAAATAAGTATGTTTCCCAACCAAAACTTGCAAATTTATACCAACCCTTTACCTTCCCATTCAACCAATACCGTTGAGTCTACTCAGTCTTTACATTATTCCTCCACCCATGTTGTTGACTATGACGCTAAGTGTATTGAATCCAACAACATTTTCAACCTTATTAATCAATATGAACCTAAAACCAAACCCAAACATAAACTTGAATCTGAGATTTGCATTAAATTTGATCCCAAATAGACTATTAAAGCACCTAATGGTCCTCTTTACATTGTTTCAAGAGTTAATGGCCTTCTTTATCGTGGTATCCTTATAGATGCTACTTTCATGGTGAATATTATAACTAAATAACATCTTTACACTTGACAACTACAGGGAGGTTTGTATGAAAAAACTGATGTGATGATGAAAAAATTCCATGATTTCACTTATCCTACCCATGGTTCCATTACTTTTCTCATAGAACTTGGTGTTCAAACCTTAGAGGTTACCTTTTATGTCATCCTAACTTCCGATCAGTTTCAAGTTAGGCTTGGTCTTTCATGGCTCTTTTCTATGAAAGACATAGTCTTTCCTATCCATAAGCGTTTGAAATCTCACCATGATGGATAAATCATCATGATTAATCACAATCTCTATCAACCTTAAGCATGTTGAGGGAACTTTTAACTTGACTTATTTTGGCCTTCCATGCCTTATCTAGTTCAACCTTGCAAATAGAATTTATCCTATCTTATTAAAAATTCAAAATCCAAAAGATTTGTGAGCTTAGTGACCCTACAATTATTCCATATCCTTTCCTTAGACTTGGAATCCTTCCTACACCTTCTATATACGCTTATAGTCCACCTCCTATATCCTATAAACATTCCACAAATTCTATCTAGCAACCTAATGAGGTTCCTTCCATTCTTCCTCTCAAAGAAGAAAAGGACATGATTTGATTAATACTACACCACCTTGAATTCCAAACAAAACCAAATGTAACCATTGTGCCCATGACCGTCACAGTAAACATCATGCCAGAGTTTGTGAACATGATTTTCAAAACCTTTCCTTCCCTAAGATGCATATTGATGCCTTGATTCCTGGTGCAGGAGCACCCACTGCTACAACATGAATACTTCATCAAGATGAGACTCCTAGGGGGTCTTTAGGATGCCTAAGTCCTTAGGGTATCAATTTTATTTTATTGACACAATTGTAAGGCTTGGTTCCAAGTTTGGCATCCATAAGCCACTTGGTCAACCATTAGTCAAAAGGTCCCTAGAACCTAGGATTTGGGAATTTTATTTTCTTAGGATTTTTTTAGGATGTTAGGAACATTAGGTTCAAATTCTACAATAAGATTGCATCTTTTATACAACTTTTCAAAATGTTGTCAAAATGTTGTCAAAAGTTGTCAAGCAACTTTGACAATATTTTGCATCTTTTAGTTCTGAAGTCTAAATTACTTCCTCAATCGTCATATAGTTTGAAATATGGTTTTAAACATTGGGGAAAGCTTTCATAGCCCTTTCGGGTGGGTGGAAAGCAGACATAATGTAATTTTTCTTTTCAAATCAATAAAATAATTAATTTTCTTGCAAACAGTCAACTTGTAGACTTGGGTACGGCCCTGTATAGACAAATCAAGGGATGAAACAAATTTGAAAGTAATAAGGAGTGAATCACCTTTAATTTTCATTTGGTTTGGGGTCTTGATGATCTTTGGGTTGTAAGTTAGAGCATTTTGTTTGTTCACTAGTCTGAAACCCTCCAAAACTAGGGTTTACTCACTAAATTATGTTTTCCTCTCATGTCCACCCTTGGAAAATTTTGATCGTTGGTGGAACGAGAGGTTTTCATGTTTTCTACATGATTTACAGGTTGATTTGCATGGAAATCAAGGTTAGATCATGTTTTTAATAGAGAAGAGTCCGCATCTCTATGTGGCGACCAGTAGACAAAATGTTGCAGAAGTGACTTCCATGGGATTAGGGTTGAGTCAAACCTTGTCATTGGGATTGAAGGAGTTTGGGACCATCCCAAATGCATTACAGTTTTTATTTTCATTTGAACTTAAGTATTTGGGGTACTTCCTTTGTTAATGGATACCTAATTGTCAATTAGGCCTGTCTAGTTTTGTGATATCCAAGCCTCTTCCCTTTCACTTTAGAACCCTTGGTTTTAGGGATTGTTAGTTATCAATAGTGGGTCCTCAAAACTATGTTTTTTTCCCTGGGTTTAGTGTGAAGTATTGGAGTGATGCCCAATAAACCCTTTGTACAGGACTACAAGGAAATGAAGGCTTGATTGTGGAACTCACATTTCAAGGATACCCTAAACTTTCTAAATGGAAGGAACATGTTTTGTTAGGCCTAAGGAGACCCTTGTAACCTTTTATTAACCCCTACAACTCTGGTTGTCACTTAGGGTCTTATGCAACAATATTTAGATGTTGATTGCATAAGTAGGGATTGTTGAACTATATTGCACATCTTGAATCAAGTAGTGAACCTTTGTCAAGATGTTGTAAAGAGTTGTGTGATTGTGTTATGGACTTTTACAAAGGTGTAAGACCTATGTGGAAAGGGTTGTGTGTTGTGAAGACCCCCTTTGGGAGAGTTGAAAATACATAGTGTTTAACTTTCCTTCTTATAACCTAGATCATGCATCAAGTGGTATCAGAACAACTTAAGGATCTTTGGATTGATTCAAGTTGCAACCATGTCAGATGGTGGTGAAGAAAGTGAACTTCCAAATAGGATGACTAATGCAGAAATACTGAGAGTAGTAAAGGAGCATGATGCAGAGAAAAAATGGATGAGGCAGGAGATAGAAAGGCTTAAGGAACAAGTCAAAAATAGTAGTGGTAACTCTGGAATGGAAGAGGAGGGGAGTGATGAAGAAGCCCCTTTGCAGGAGGAAGAGGAGATCCCTACAAATCAGAGGCTACTGGTGAAGACTTTGAATTCTATGGAGAGGAGAATCATGGACACTAAGCTTGACCTACCTGTCTACAATGGAAAGATGGATGTAGAATAAGTCATGGACTGGATGGATGCACTCACTAGTTTCTTTGATTGTGAGGAGATACCAGAACACCATAAGGTGAAAATTGCAAAGTCCAAGTTAAAGGGGTCATCCCTAACTTGGTGGATCTTCACTCAAGCACAGAGGGTGAAGATGGATAAGAATCTAGTGGGCACATGGAAGAAGATGATGGCCTTAGTGAAGGAGGCCTATGTGCCAGAAGATTATGAAGTGAAACTTCATAAGAAAAGAGAGAGTTTGAGGCAAAAAGAAATGGATGTCTCAGGGTACACTAAAGAATTTTGAAAGCTCTCCATGAAATCCAAATTGGTAGAGCCAGAAAGTGGAAAGCTTGCAAGATACATGCAAGGATTGAGGATAAATATCCATGATGAGATGAGTTTGTTCTCTCCAACCATAGTCCAACAATGCTTCCATTTAGCACTAAAATTTGAAGACAAATTCAAGAGAAGACAAGATCAAAGTTCTAGGGGTAGAGATAACAACAACCCCAACAAAAATTTCAAAGAAAGAGGAAATACATGGGGTAGAGGACAATCAAGCAATGACAGACCAATGGAGCAGAATCAAGGAGGAAGAGAACAAGGAGAGTCAAGTAATAGAGGAGGCTACAGAGGCAGGAGACCTTTTGGTAGAGGTAGGGGAAGAACAAATGAACCCCTAAGTTGTTACAATTACAATAAGTTAGGCCACCATGCAGGGAGATGCCCTGAGAGGAGGAACAATAACCGAGGTGAGAGAAGAGCATAGTTGGTCCAAGAAGACAACCAAGAACTTGAAGTTGAAGAAGGGATAGTCTTGATGATGAGAAAATCCTTCTTGCAAGTAACACACACTCAAGAGCCACCCCAAAGGAAGAACCTTTTCAGAACAAGGGTCAGATGCCAAGGAAAGGTATGTAACTTTTTAATAGACTCTGGTTTAATAGATAATTTGATTTCTAAGGAAATGGTACATAAGTTAGAATTAAAGAAAACATCATATCCTTTCCCTTATAATGTTTCTTGGCTCACTAAAGGACAACAAACACTAGTCACTAAACAGGCTATGGTAGAATTTTCTATAGGATATTTCAAGGATAAGGTTTTGTGTGATGTTGTAGAGATGGATGCTTGTCATATTCTACTTGGGAGACCATGGAAATATGATATGGATTCCACCTATAGCTGTAGGAAAAACACCTACACTATCATTAGGGATGAAAAAATCTTTACTATGAAGCCACTGCCTGACCAAAAATCAGAGAAGGAACCCACTATAATTGTGATAGGGGAAAACAAAATGGTTTCAACATTGAAAGAATCAGAGGAGGAAATTTTCATACTGATCATGAAGCCTAAGGAGAAGGAAGAATATGATAAGATAGCACCCATACCAGTAGAGGTCAGGGAGTTGCTAAACAAATACAGTGATGTTATAACAAATGATCTACCCTCTTCCCTCCCACCCCTTAGAGATATCACTCATCAAATTGATCTCATACAAGGATCCTCATTACCAAAAAAGGCACCATATAAGATGACTCCAAATCAAAATGCAGAGATTTCTAGACAAGTCCAAGAAATGCTAGCCAAAGGCCTAATACAGAAAAGTCTCAGTCCTTGTGTAGTTCCTTCTATTTTGGCACATCATGGAGGTTATGCACTAATAAAAGGGCTATAAACAAGATAAAAATCAAGTACAAATTCCCCATCCCAAGAATTGAAGATCTTCTTGATCAACTTGGGACTACTTCCTACTTTTCCAAAATAGACTTAAAGTCAGGTTACCATCAGATAAGAATCAGGCCAGGAGACTAATGGAAAACTGCATTTAAGAACATTGAGGGGTTATTTGAATGGCTTGTAATGCCATTTGGGCTAAGAAATTCCCCAAGCACATTCATGAGGCTCATGAATGAAATTTTCATTGATTATATTAGCAAATTTGTTGTTATCTATCTGGATGAAATATTGATTTTTAGCAGCAACAAGGAAGAACACCTAAACCATTTGGAGCAAGTAATGAAGAGACTTTATGACCACAAGCTCATCATCAAATTGGATAAATGTACCTTCATGCAAAGGGAACTTACCTTTTTTGGGTTTGTTATCTCAAAAGGAACATTAAAGATGGATCCTAGTAAGGTGGAGGCCATTGTCAGTTGGCCCACGCCAAGAAATCAAGGTGAGGTAAGGAGATTTCGTGGTCTTGCTACCTTTTACAAATTTTTTATCAAGAACTTATGTCATGTATGTGCCCCTATGCTAGATACCATAAAGGTGTTAGAAATAAGGTGTCTCAAACTTGGATAATTCCTGTTCTTATTATTTGTTTTGTAAAATGTTTTTCTTGCAAATAATGTAATTAAGTGTGAGTGTACATGTCTAGTTGACATGTTGATGTGTCACTCCACTTCATGTGTCGGCATCTTGAATTGTATGTAAGGAGATCATGGTTGAAATGGTTATGACAGATTCCTATGACACGTAAGAGCTATTTCTAGAAGATTCAATGACGGGTGAAGACATGCAATGACATGTGGAAACTGATAAAGTTGAGTACTGTACACTCTTCCATAATCATGGGGTTCCTATTTTCTCAGAGAATGGTAAAACCCTAATACAACTATCTTTGGAAGTTGCCCTAAAAAGGAAAGCACATGATATAAGCATTTTTTAGGGTTGCAGACAGATATAGAAAAAAGAGTGTATTGTTGGTATGATTGGGTGCTACTGGATTAGTTATTGTGTGTCGACTGTCTCCTGAAAGAACTTGCATTGCAAGTGTGTTGTAACCGTTGTGTTGAAGATAATACATTGTGCAGGTTTTGGAGTGCTGGGGTTTTTTTACCAAAAGGTTTTCCCCAGGGTAAATCATTATGTCATTCTCTATTTTTTTGTATGCACGGTATATGGCTGTAATATCATTGTTAAAGTAGTTAATGAATCTTAAATTGTAAGGATTTAAAAGAATTTGCACAATACTTTCCTTTAGAGATTAGTGTAGGAAGTTGTTTCCGCACCTGAGTTTCCTTACAAGTGGTATCATAGCCTGATCAACTTTTGATCCTAGTTGTTGGGTAGGGTTTTTTGAGCTAATCTTAAGTTGAGTGGGATTTTTTTGTGCAGATCATTCTAAATCTTATTTGCAGATTGAGATGGCAAGTTCCTCATACAGTAGAATGGAGGTAGAGAAATTTAATGACACTAATTTTGAGTTGTGGAAACTCAAGATGGAAGACATGCTTGAAGACTACAATCTATGGGAGGCTACTTCACTTGATGTGAGACCTGTAGCGATATCTCAAGCGGATTGGGAGATCAAGGATCAGAAGGCTAAGGGTCTCATCAGAGTCTGTCTAGCAGATGTCATTCTTTTGAATGTTCTTGATGAGACTACTATAAATTGTTTGTGTAAATGGCTTGGGTCTGTGTAGCAGGCCAAATCTCTGGTGAATAAGTTGTTCCTGAGAAACAAGTTGTATTCTTTAAGAATGGATGAAGGTGGATCTGTAACTGATCATCTCAATGCATTCAATTTATTGATTGCACAGTTGGCATCATCTGGTGCCAAGATCGAGGAGGAGGATCGATGTATGACCCTGCTTTGTTCCTTGCCAGATTCGTGGGACCATCTTTTGATGGCTCTCAGAAGTACTATAGTCACATTCTATATGGATGATGTGGTTTCTTCACTGCTATTTGAGGAGATGCGAAGAAAGATTTCAGATTCATCTAAGGAAGCCCTTTCTATTCGTGAGAGATCCAACGACAAAGGAAAGCAGAATGACATTAAGTCAAAGAAGGGCATATCCAAATCCAATGGGAGTTCTAAGACTCCTGGAAATTCCAAGACAAAATGTTGGAACTGTGATAAATCTGGGCACTTCCGGAGGAACTGCAAAGAACCAAAGAAGAAGAAGAAAGGCTCATATTCAGCTTCCGAAAAATCTCAAGAAGATGGAGATGCTTTTATTGCAGCTTTAGCATCACATGCATCTAATGATGTGTGGTTGGTAGACTCGGGTGCTTCTTTTCACATGACCTCTCATCAAAACTGGTTCTCAAAATATGAAGAGTTTGATGGTGGAAAGGTGTACTTGGGTGATGATTCTCACCTAAAG
>MU227179.1:2792284-2802357 GCA_018584345.1 Thuja plicata
TTCTGCCAATACCATCGCCAGAATGGCCATGACACTGAAAAATGTTACTCTCTAAAGCATAAGATTCAAGACTTAATTGATTCTAAAGCTTTGTCTATTGATAATTTTGATGGTAATGGGAATAAATGTGTTTCTTTCTAATCAAAACCTTCAAATCTATACCAATCCTTTACCTACACATGATACTAATACTATAGCTCAACCATCTTCTGTAGACATTGTTTTTGATTCAAAGATGGATGATCTTAATAATATTGTTAATCTTGTGGAAAGTGTTGCGCCATATCAACTTATTGTTCAAGATCCTTCAACTCCACTTCAACTTCCAATTCCACCTAAAACTCAAAAACAAACCAAGGATAAGCGACCTAGGGAACTTTTAATTACCTTTGATGATTCTGAAACAATTAAGGCTCTCGATGGTCCCCTTTATATCTATGCTAGGATTGCTAAGATACCTACTCGTGGTTGTCTAATTGATCCCACATCTTTAATAAATGTCATTACTAAGGAAAATCTTTTTATGAAAGGCTTACAACATGATTTTTATGACTCATCTGATGCATGGATCCAAACTTGTAATGGCTTTCTTTATCATGCACTTGGTTCTATTAACTTACCGGTCAAACTTTGTGGTAAGGTTATAGATACTACCTTCATCATTATTCCTACTTCTGATCAACTCCAAATCAAATTTGGTTTACCTTGGATAACTGCTATGCATGCTATTGCTTCTCCCATTCATAAATGTCTTAAGTTCATTCATAATGGAGAAGTCAAAACAATTAATCATAGTTTGTTTCAACCTTCTAGGCCTATAGATTGTGCTAATCTCGATTTTCTTTGGCCCTCATTACCTAACTCATGTCCTTCTCACCCTGATCATCTCTTTCACTCCTATCAAAATTACAAACATCGCAAAATTGCTGAGTTAAGTATGCCTCGGATTGATTCCAACTGTGGTCTCTTGCCTGCTCCTGTAATACCTCCTTTATCTATTGCTGCTAATAAAATTGATCAAACTCCTACTCTTCCATTACAACCTATTGATAATCCTCCTATCGAACCTATGAAGGAACCTATTGTCATTCCTCCTAGTTCTCAACATGTGCCAAATAAAGTTAAACGTAACAAATCTACTAATGAATTTCGTAAGAGGCGTAGAGCTAATGCAAGAGCCCGTGCTTCTATGATTCAAAACTCATTACCTACCTTCGATCAACCCATGCCTAATGCATTGGATGTCAATATTCATGATGTTAAGATGAATTATTATGATGATCCTATTCACATCTTGGATCCCATTTCAATCAACCTTGATGAGGAGGACACTGTCAATGATCCTATTGATCTTAGTGATGAATATGAGACCGTTGCTCTTGATAATGATTTACCTCATGTGCTTTCAACTCAATTAACAATTACACCTAGTAATGAGCATTGTGATTCTCAAGAGGATCCTTGTTTGGAGCTGGCTATCATTCCTACTGTATTGGATATAGTCCCTCTTGCGAGTTGCCCACCTACTCTAAATAACATAAACCAAGATGGGGAGGGTTGACAACATGCTTGATTGGCTCATCCTTTATGGTAGCCCTTTTTGTGTTATATGTTGTATTGTGCTTCCCCCGTAATGCATTTTTCTAAATGTTTGTTAGATTCTTTTATACGACCCTTGTTACTCTATTGGTGCAAAGTGATAAAGGAATCGCAACTGTTGTTCAATTCCTCTATACGTATCTATATTCTTCTATATGTTGTTTCATGTTATGTTTTACTTGTGCTATTATTTGTAACTATTTTCCTTGCACAATTTGCTTGGATCTATGACATGGTAGCACTAATTCTTTTTGGTCTCCATGTTGTGGTCTGAAAAGATTCCTCTTTGTAATTCTTAAGTTTCTTTCCTCCTTTGTGATTGTAGTTCTACTTTCTTTGGGGAATGATGTCAATTCATTTGCAATAATATTATATTTCTATGTACATATTATCTTATGATCATACTGACCCCACATTAGGTAGATCCTTCTTGTGTTCTTATGTATGTTTATGTTTTATTTCCCTTGATTTGTCTTCCTTTGGGGACATCTCGCAGTGGAAACGTAATTCGTAGAGTTGTTGATGTTTCTGTTAAAATCATTGCTCCTGTTAAAGTGTTAGCAATGACTTTAACATGCGGGCATACACTCTACTCACTTTTTGCACACACGCATGTTTGAAATAGTTTTCAAGATTTAAAAATTTTCCCTTTATGGATTAAAAGAAGCCAATCCTTAAAGCATGGTCACATTTTTACTTTTTTGGATCTCTTGATCCCTCTAGTTTAAATTTACATGGATCTCTTGATCTTGCCAGTTTTTAATTTACAATAATTTGATCCCTTTAAGAACGGATCTCCCTGACGGGTTGACTAGTGAGTAGCCACATTCACTAGGTAGTTCAATTCCATCTTTCCAGTTACGCCTTTTGTGCAGTTCACAATGAGACATAAGTTCTTATTGGGCGAGATAATCACACCCTTTCTCTCTCCTTAACTAAGTGATGTCTCTCTTATCGTGATCTTAGGGTGGATAAAGAATTAAGTCCCTTGGGGGATTGAGGGTTTCTTTATCCCTTTTGGGTCTAATAAGATTGTCTTTTCTGTATATTCTCCTTTACCAAGAGTTTGTGTTGAGCTCATACTCTTGCTAAAGTGGGGACTAAATGTATAGTCAGAAAATGGAAGCACTTCCATTGTAGATGTGTTTATCATTCCGAGTAAGTGGTTTGGGGTCATGACAAGTTCCTTGAATGGGTTCCTGTTCTTGACATGGCTTCCCCCCTATTTTGTCCCTCTTTCCACTCCTGTTTAGCCTGATTTCTACATTCTAAACTGCAGATTGGTGATTCTGGGCTTCAGGATCAAGGTCAACCTTTTAGGTCTATGTCAACCTTGACCCTGACCTAGTTCAAGATTGACCTTGACCCTGACCTAGGTCAAGGTCAACCTCAACCTTGACCCAGGGTTCAGATCCTGGGGTCTCACAGTTTTTGGAGGTCGACCTTTGCAAAAAGTATTTCCCGCTTCTAGGTCGGCTGTTTCGGGTTTTGAAGCATTGATTCCTAAATTATATTTAATATAGGTCCTCTCCTAGGGGTAAAGGCTTTAATGGGAATTTAATCCTCCTATGTAGGCCTCCTTGGAAGATTGTGCCCTAATTTCATATAAAAGGGAAGCTTTCTCTCATTTTCTCTAAGTCTTCTAAGTGATACTAAGTTCTCTATTGAAGCCTATGCATCTTTGAGCAATTGAGAAACATCATCAAGCAAGATTTCAAGCAAGCATTCATCCATTCAAGTATCCATTTTCATGAAGGAGATCCATTGGAGGCCATTGAAGGATTGAAGCTACATAGTGCCCTTTTGGTGATCTCTTCATCCACCTTCTTCCAAGCCTATTCCAAATTCAAGAACCCATTCAAGACTTGGTGTTAGAGATCTATAAGAAAGAGATTGCAGACATCCCACCTTTCTACATTCCAAATTGAGGCATGCTTGTGGATTCAAGGATTCAAATCCACCACAAGGACTTTTTCAAGCAAGGTGAATTTATGCATTTACTTTGTCCATTTCTGCAATTTTAATTACATATATTTGAGGTTAATTCCAAAATCAGAGTTTGAGCAAGGCAAACCCCTCCCCCAAAACAAACAATCCCCTTTTTCTTGCAGGTACATGTATAGAACAGTTGATTTGAGAACAGATCTGGATACCCTTTTCAACTTTCTTTCGGACGGTGCGAATAGATTTTCTGTCAGACCTGTGCAGGTTAGGGTCGACATTATTGGGTCAGGGTTGACATTTATGGATTAAGGTCAACCTTTTTCATAAGATGACATCAGAACAAAAAAATATTTCTGGGTTTTGTTCATCTCTGCGTTCTGGCTTGGGATCAACTATCAGTTTTTCTAGAAACTCAACATAGACCTCAGAAAACATCATTCTTTGATTTGCAATATTTCAAGGTTAGTGAATTTCTCCCATTTCTTCAATTACTGTCATATATCATCTCTATACATATAATTAACATAATTTAAGATATCTCCTGTGTTATTCTCCTTTCCAAATAGTTGATTCATTTGTGCATTTGGAAATAAAGAACATCTTATCTTCTCCCTAATCACAATTGAAATATATATTCAATACAATGCAATTCAATTAAAATTAGGAAATTCAATACAATCTAAGCAACTCAAAGAACAATTTACAGATCAACCCATTTCCTATTTCAAACATTACATTTCAAGATAAATCAATAATCAATCCAACCATTCTTAATACATTATACATTTTTAATAAACATATCTCTATTTCAATCCTCCCTTTTACATTTTGGTGAGATAGGTATATTTACCAACATCTTACCATCTTACAGGTTGTAACTGTTGGGGAAATCTTTCGTAGCCCTTTTAGGCGGGTGGAAAGCAAACATAATGTAATTTTGCTTTTCAAATCAATAAAATAATTGATTTTCTTGCAAACAGTCGACTTGCAAACTCGGGTACAGACCTGTAGGAAAAAATCAAGGGATGAAACCAATTGGAAAGTAAGAAGGAGTGAATCACCTTTCATTTTTATTTGTTTTGGGGTCTTGATGATCTCTGGATTGTAATTTAGAGCATTTTGTTTGCTCACTAGTCTGAAACTCTCCAAAACTAGGGTTTACTCACTAAATTCCATTTTTCTCTCATGTCCACCCTTGGAAAACTCTGATCCTTGGTGGAATGAGAGGTTTTCATGGTTTCTACATGATTTCTAGGTTGATTTGCAGGGAAATCAAGGTTAGAGCATGTTTTGAATAGAGAAGGGTCGACATCTCTATGTGGCGACCAGTAGATATAATGTTGCAAAAGTGACTTCCATCGGATTGGGGTTGATTCAGACCTTTTCATTGGGATTGAAGGATTTTGGGACCATCCCAAATGCATTCCAGGTTTTAGTTTCATCTGACCTTAAGTATTTGGGGTACTTCCTTTGTTAATGGAGACCTAATTGCCAATTAGGCATGTCTGGTTTTGTGATATCCAAGCCTCTTCCCTTTTACTTTAGAACCCTTGTTTTTAGGGATTGTTAGTACCCAATAGTGGGTACTCAAAATTGTGATTATTTCCCTGGGTTTAGTGTGAAGTATTGGAGTGATGCCCAATAAACCCTCTGTGCAGGGCTACAAGGAAATGAAGGTTTGATTGTGGAACTCACATTTCAAGGATACCCTAAAATTTCTAAATGGCAGGAACATGTTTTGTTAGGCCTAAGGAGACCCTTTTAACCTTGACTTAACCCCTACAACTTTGGTTGTCACTTAGGGTCTTATGCATCAATATTTGGATGTCGATTGCATAAGTAGGGATTGTTGAACTACATTGCACATCTTGAATCAAGTAGTGAACCTTTTTCAAGATGTTGTAAAGAGTTGTGTGATTGTTTTGTGTACTTTTACAAAGGTTTAAGACCTAGGTGGAAAGGTTTGTGTGTTGTTAATACCCCCTTTGGGAGAGTGTAAAAGACATAGTGTCTAACTCTCCTTAGTATACCCTAGATCATGCATCAATTCCCTTTGACTAACTTATGCATAGCCCAAGGGAGGAAGTTAATTTGGAAAATATGAAATTGAAAAATATGATAATTCTATTTGTATCTTAGATTCTATTGCAATTAAAATGGATGAAGAAGATACTCTTGATGATGATGATTTCAATGTTCTTAATGTAAATGATGATGTTCATGCTAATGATTCTAATGATAGGTATGAGATTATTGATGTTAGTCATGATTTACCTACTATATTTACAAAATAATTATCTCTTGCTCCTAGTGACAAACAAAGTGACTCATCCTTAGAACATGGTCCTTGTTTGGAACTTGTGATAGTTTTGTCTATCGTGCTTTAATTTTCTCCTCTTGTGTATTTCCCACCTTCCCTAAGCAATACAGACCAAGATGGGGAGGGCAGGTGATATGCCTGGCTAGCTCCTCTTGTATAGTGGAACTTTTTGTATGTTTTCCTATTGTGTTGTGCTTCCCTCGTGATGTGTTGCATGTTATATATTTTGTTTAGATTTCTTTAGATGGCCCTTGTTGCTCCATTAACACAGGGTGATAATAGAATTGATATATTGTAATATTCCTTAATTTGTATCTCATTTCTTATATATTTCATATACATATTATATCATGCATGTGCTATTGTTCATAAATGTGCTTTTGTGTTGTCTAAATGGGGATGATGCAACATGGTAGCCACCTATTATTTTTTGTCTCCATGATGTCATCCCAAAAAGACTCTTCTTTGTATCTCTTTTGTGACATCCTTCCATTTTTCTTGTAGTTCTACTGCCTTTGGAGAATGAAGACATTTCATTTTGATATAATTCTAGATATACATGAGTTATCATATGATCATACTGACCCTAGATTTATTAGATACCTTATGTGTTATCTTTGTTATGTGTTTCATTTCCCTTAATTTGTCCTTATTTGGGGGCATCTCATGGTGGAAATGGCTCTTGTAGGGTACATGTAGGCTTTGTTAAAGTCACTACTCCTATTAAGGTGTTTGCAATCTCTTTGACATGGGGGCATACACTTCGCTCCTTGTTTCACATTTGCACACACACAAAACAATTTGATGCAATATCTTATGCAAATGGATAAGGAGACAATACTTTCCTTACATTCATCTTTACAATATCATGTTATTGTGGATTATTCAGTGGATCCTTAGATTGATCCTTCCTTCCTTAATTTGGTCCTTTGACTGAATTTTATTCTGGATCCCTTTGGAGATAATGTTTTCCTTAGGACTAATCTTCTTTTTTACATCTCTTTGGATACAATTCTTTCCTTGGGACTGATCTTCTTTTCTGGATCCCTTAATGGAGACAATGTTTTCCTTAAGGACTGGTCCACTTTGTTTTGATGGGTTGACTAGCATAGCACAACTTGCTAGACTGTCAATGCCATCTTTTGCAAAAATGTTTTTTATTTTCATGATCCATAGTAATGCAATACTTTACTAGGCTAGTGGTCATCTCTCTCTCTCTCTCTCTCTCTCTCTCTCTCTCTCTCTCTCTCTCTCTCTCTCTCTCTCTCTCTCTTGTGACTCTATTTTGAGCGATGCCTCTTTTATCTTGGTTTTGGATTTAATGGGGACATAAGCCACTTGGGGGCTTGATGTTTTCTTGTGTCCTTGACCTTTATAATATTGTTATTATACATTGATCTACTTTACCGTGACCGTGATTTTTCTCATACACCTGCTAAAGTGGGGGTTAAATTTATTATCCTAAAAAGTTAGCACCCACAATGAGATGCTCAATTTAGCCCCAGTTTTGTGATTTTGAGATTTAATGTCTGTTATATTTGATCCTAGCTACCTGTTTTAACTTAAATTTGTACCTACCTCATCATCCCAATACTTGATTCCAATTTCATCATATTCTCCTATGTACATAATGTTTGGAACATTATGTAACCACATATTTTGGATCAAATTTGAATTGGGGGCCTATTTTGATGTTTTGGTGGGAAAATAGATCTTGTGGTCAGCCTGGATTAATTTTGAATCCCTAAATATGTGAAGAGGTATATAAACACCCTATCTCTCCTTATTTTGGTAACCACAAGCAAAAATGAGTTTATTCTTTTGCAAGTTGTAGGTGAATTATCAAGATCATTCAAGCATTGATGTCTAAGATCTATAATTTCTTCAATCATCCAAGCCAATATGAGGGAAATATTATCTATTAAAACAATATTCTCTCTCATTATGGCTAATCAAAGGAGTTCACAATCAAGCTAGAAGATCCTTGTGTCCATCATTTTGCATTCTTCTTCCATAACAAGTGATTATCAAGCATAGAAACATTAAAGATCTAGGAGGAACATTCATAGATCTATGCATTTATGAGGGCATCCTTGATTCCTTTATGAATTCTAAGGTCAACAACTATAATTCAAGTAACATTCAAGTATCTTCATGAATATGAGTGATTTTTACATCTGTTTATGAAGGTATAATCAAGGTAGATAAAGTATTTACCTGTAATATATAAAATAGGGGTTTGATTACCAAAATGTAAAGGATGAAATTATGGTGTAAAGTGGTTTGATTAATTGTTGCTTGATTTGATTAAGTGTGTTGAATTCCTTAACCCTACTTTATACTTGAATTTAATTGATTATGTGTTGCAATTGTGATTAGAGAGAAGATAAGATGTTTCTCTTTTATTCCCAAATGCACAAATGGGAGATCCAAGTTGATCAACCCCAAGGAAGGGCTAATGTGCAAATGAATCAACTATTAGGAAAGGAGAATAAAAAGAGAAATACCTTAAATTTTGTTAATTATATGCATAGAAATGATATATGATAGTAATTGAAGAAATAGGAGAAATGCACTAACCTTGAAATATTGCAGATCAAAGAATGTTGTTTTCTGAGGTCTGTAGACTATTTCTGGAAAAACTGACAGTTGATCTCGAACTGGAACGCAGAGACAAACAAAACCCATAATTTTTATTTTTTTTGATGTTGTCTTATGACAAAGGTCGACCTTGACCCACAAATGTCAATCCTGACCCAATAATGTCAACCCTGACCTGCACAGGTATGACAGAAAATATGTTCGCGCCGTCCGAAAGAAAGTCGAAAAGGGTATCCAGATCTGGTCTCAAATCAACTATTTTGAACCTGTACCTACAATAAAAAGGGGATTGTTTATTGTGTGGGGGGGTTTTCCTTATTCAAACCCCAATTTAGGAATTAACCTTGAAATCAATAAAGTACAAAATGCTAGCAAGTAGTAGAATTGAATCTAACAATGAAGCTATGATATTCAATAGATATGTAATTGAAATTCAAATGTATGCAAGTATGTAAGTATGAAAGCAGTGGACTTTAGAAACCATAAACCTCCATGATTGTATGCTTGAAATCTACTTTGAAGAGATGATGAAAGATTCTTGAGGATGCACAAAGGATCTTGAAGGAAGATCACACCACCATGATGGCTAGATCTAGGGTTTGAATGATGAATCTTGAATGTTTGCACCTAATCCCTTCAAAGGCTTGAAATCTTGAATCCTTGATCTTCAATAAAGGAATTGAATGCTTAGGAATATTTTAACACCTTGAGATCTTGGAAATGGATGCTTGAACTTTATGTTTCTTGACAAAATCTTGATTAGAGCTCTTTGCACTTAGAAGACTTCATTCGCTTGATGATGGTTAGAGAAAATGAGAGAGAGAGATTTCCTTTTATATGAAATTAGGGAACAATCTTCTAAGGAGGCCGACATAGGATAATTAAATTCCAATTAGACCCATGCCCCTAGAAAAGGACCTATATTAAATATAATTTAGGAATCAACGCTTCAGAACCCAAAATAGCCGACCCGGAAGCAGGAAAACTAAATTTTTGATGACCCCGGCAGTCGAAAAGATTTTAGATTTGAAAGGGGGACCCTAGTCAGGGTTGAGGTTGATCCTGACCTAGCTCAAGTTTGAGGTTGACCTTGACCCAGGGGGCCAGAACCCCTGGAAAATATGCCAGGTGGGGTAGAAGGTGCCCGGAGAGGCCCAATCAGGGTCCTGAACTAGCACAGAAGTATGAGATAATGCAGAAATGGGAGGATGATATGATGGAGGTAAAAAATTTCCCCTAAGGAGGGCCAAACACTCTTAACATGGAAGTGCTTCCATTTTAATATGATACATTAAGCCCCCACTTTAGCGGGAGTACAGAAATCGAATGTGCTCACAGTAAAGTTAGAGGAAAAGGATCCTAGTGGATTGTAACAAGGTAGAATATCACTAAGTCAGGGATATGAGCCCCCAAACCAAGGATTCTAACTCAACATACATACATAAATATATATAAATAAAGAGCAATCAATCATAGAAAACTTACATGACTACATAAGTAAGACAAGAACAACACCATAGATAACATAGCTTCATGATCTAATCCTACTAGCATGAAAGCGAAAGAGAGAAGAGAAAGTGATTACCTCACCTAGTAAGATGCCCACCTT
>MU227179.1:2802407-2835090 GCA_018584345.1 Thuja plicata
TCACCACGGAGGGAGAGCCCAACAGGTTCACCCAAAAACTGTGCTTGTAATTGTAAATGCGTCTTCTGACGGCTTTTGAAAATATCCATAGATCAACATTCTTGTATCACTATGGAATATAAAATGCATGTCCATTCAGGATTTAGCAACTTATGTGCATTACCTTTCAAGGATTTAGCATATTGTAAAAATAAATAAAAATGGTGCATATCTTTTCAGGATTTAGCAACTTATGTGCATTACCTTCCAAGGATTTAGCAAACATAAAAAGTAAAAATGTGTGTCTCTTCAAGATTTAGCAACTTGTGTGCATTACCTTCCAAGGATTTAGCATGCTGAAAATTGTAAATAAATGTAAATTATAGTACAAGGGAGACCCTATATATGCCCCCCTCCTTATCATGGCTACCCACTAGGCATGATAAGGAAGAAGAAGAGAGGATACCTACTTCACAAGGTAAGGATATATCCAACTTAACAACAATGTATACCATATTCTTAGCGAAGAGTCTTGACCCTTACATCTAAGAATATAGATAATCGTGAAATGGATATGTCACTTATGGAAAAAGGATCCTCAAAGAGGAAGAGATCTTATCAACAAGAGCCCTACCAGAGAGGAGTGCTTAGGATAAAATGTCATCTTCAAAAAGCAAGAGGGACCCAAGATTAAAGCATCAAACTCCTTCCAAGAGGATGAGGAATCTTGGAATGAAGGATAACAAGCTCTAACCAAAAAGCAAGGGCAAGAGTTTATAAAGAACATAATTTTCAAAATAAAGAAGAGGTAATGACCTAGGACAATCACCTCTCAAACAAGGGGGTATCAATGGTCAAAACATAGATCTTTATAAGGAAAATAATGTTTGCAACATAAACAAATGCCACTAAGCTAAGGAAAGTAGATCCTAAGATAGAGGTAGAAGGAGATAATACCTTGCCCCCCAGCGATGACGACAAAGGATATATCAAATTATATCAACAAAGTTATCAAAATAAGAGATAACCCTACAAAACAGATGTCCTAGAAAGAATATCATGAGTGTAAGAAGTTATAAGAATAGAATGCAAAAAGAATAACCGATTATACTCAAAACAACATTCATGTTAAGAATGTAATGGATCCTATAAGACTGTAATAGAATACCTCTTGCCCCCCAATTTAAGAGACAAGAGGAGAAACATAGTCTAACTTGTAGAAGGAGGAGGGGAATGCCCTGTGTCAAAATTATGAAGAAATTGTAATACCACCCGGGAATAAAATATAATCCCACAAGAAGCTCTATCTCTAACATATAATTTAAAATGCACACAATCGGCAAGTAAATGTTTATTACTATAGTGGAAAGGACATTTGTACTTATGTAAAGCATTTTTCAGAATAGGTTTAAAGTTTTCTTTCTTGGAATTTGTTAACTAGACATATACTTTCTTAGCCACGTCTTGAGGAGTATCAGGATGATCTAAGGTAGGTGTTGGAAGAAGAATATCAAGAGGAGGATGATAGTTAATATCAGCCACATGAAATTGAGAAGATGAATAACCTATACCATGCATATCATGTTTAGGAGATACATTGATCGGGTTTTTAATGCCATGCTCATTAACACCAAGCCCTAAACCCTTATAACCCTATTTATCAACCATAGTGTATCCAGTAGTATACCTATCTTGCATAGCATCTATGGGAGATGATTGATTACGATGCTTATGAGAGAGTGTTTTTTAAGGTGGAACAATGGTTTTAGGAGAAGTTTCCTTGAATTTTCCTTTATTATCACCATGGATAGGATAAGAAAGAGAAGGTAAATCTATAAATTCTTGCACATCCTCATCTTGTACCATAGTTTGAGCCTTAACAAAAGTATGAGAAGAACTAGGGATGGAAGATGGAAGAATAGGAGTGGGATTATTATAAATTATTGGATTAGGAAGATTAGGAAGATTAGGTAATGGAGTATCATCTACCAAATTCTTCACATAATCTAAAAGAACAATAAGTCCACTACACAAATCCTTAATTAAAGTTTTGAAAGTAGGGAGACTAGTATTGGTCAATCTTAAAATAGCATAAGCAAGTGAAACATGAAGATTGACAAACGTGATAAAATGGATAACACTCTCATAGACATCATAGGTACTATAAAGAGATGCTAAAAAAAGGATAATGAGAAAAATAGCCATACACCAAAAGAATTTCATGATGAAAATGCAAGAAGTGTGTGTTTGCAAATTATAATCTAAGACATAAATCTAACACCAAAGAGAAGGAGTTGTCTATCGCGGGTTCACCAAAATGTAATATATAAAATAGGGGTTTGATTACAAAAATGTAAAGGATGAAATCGTGGTGTAAAGTGGTTTGATTAATTTTTGTTTGATTTGATTAAGTGTGTTGAATTCCTTAACCCTACTTTATAATTACTTGAATTTAATTGATTATGTGTTGCAATTGCGATTAGAGAGAAGATAAGATGTTTCTCTTTTATTCCCAAATACAAAAATGGGAGATCCAAGTTGATCAACCCCAAGGAAGGGCTAATGCGCAAATGAATCAACTATTAGGAAAGGAGAATAATAAGAGAAATACCTTAAATTTTGTTAATTATATGTATAGAAATAATATATGACAGTAATTGAAGAAATAGGAGAAATGCACTAACCTTGAAATATTGCAGATCAGAGAATGTTGTTTTCTGAGGTCTGTAGATTGTTTCTGGAAAAACTGACAGTTGATCCCAAACCGGAACACAGAGACGAACAAAACCCAAAAATATTTTTCTGTTCTGATGTCATCTTATGAAAAAGGTCGACCTTGACCCACAAATGTCAACCCTGACCCAATAATGTCAACCCTAACCTGCATAGGTTCGACAGAAAATCTATTCGCGCCGTCCAAAAGAAAGCCAAAAAGGGTATCCAGATCTGGTCTCAAATCAATTGTTCTGAACCTATACCTGCAAGAAAAAGGGGATTATTTGTTGTAGGGGAGGGGTTTTCCTTAGTCAAACCCTGATTTAGGAATTAACCTTGAAATCAATAAAGCACAGAATGCTAGCAAGTAGTAGAATTAAATCTAACAATGAAGTTATGATATTCAATAGATATGTAATTGAAATTCAAATGTATGCAAGTATGTAAGTATGAAAGAAATGGACTTTAGAAACCATAAATCTCCATGATTGTATGCTTGAAATCCACTTTGAAGAGATGATAAAAGAGTCTTGAGGATGCACAAAGGATCTTGAAGGAAGATCACACCACCATGATGGCTAGATCTAGGGTTTGAATGATGAATCTTGAATGTTTGCACCTAATCCCTTCAAAGGCTTGAAATCTTGAATCCTTGATCTTCAATGGAGGACTTGAATGCTTAGGAAGATTTGAACACCTTGAGAGCTTGGAAATGGATGCTTGAACTTTATGTTTCTTGACAAAATCTTGATTAGAGCTCTTCGCACTTAGAAGACTTCATTCGCTTGATGATGGTTAGAGAAAATGAGAGAGAGAGAGACTTCCTTTTATATAAAATTAGGGCACAATCTTCTAAGGAGGCAAACATATGATAATTAAATTAAAATTAGACCCATGCCCCTAGAAAAGGACCTATATTAAATATAATTTAGGAATCAACGCTTCGGAACCCGAAACAGCCAACCCGGATGCGGGAAAACTAATTTTTTTATGACTCCCAGCAGCCGACAAGATTTCAGATTTGAAAGGGGGACCCAAGTCAGGGTTGAGGTCGACCCTGATCTAGGTCAAGGTCGAGGTCAACCTTGACCCAGGGGGCTAGAACACCTGAAAAATATGCCAGGTGGGGTAGAAGGTGCCCGGAGAGGCCCAATCAGGGTCCTGAACCAGCACAGAAGTATGAGATGATGCAGAAACGGGAGGATGATACGATGGAGGTCAAAAATGTCCCCTAAGGAGGGCTAAATGCTCTCAACATGGAAGTGCTTCCATTTTAAGATGATACATTACCTTTAAATTTATATTCCTTTATGCAATTTCCATCCAATTTCAAGGTTGATTCCTAAATAGGGTTTGACCAAGGCAAACCCCTCTCCACAACCTTTTCCCCATTTTTTGTGTGCAAGAATAGGTGGCACAACTATTGAAACTTTTACGAAAAGATTAGGAAGTGTCTGAACAACCCTGTGAGTTTCAGTCTAAAACATGGGGTACAAGTCATTTGGAACATTTTTTACCTGATATTTTCAGCTCAGATTTGTACCACAGGTTAGTTCTATAGCACAATTTCCATTTTAAGTTATTTATGGTTCTCTATTGTTATTTGTCAGTTTGTATTTCCTTATTTATCTACATTTTCTTATTTTTTCTTCTATATTGCTTACTTATTTCAAATTACACCTATCATTTCCCCTTACACATCTCCAATGAAGGATTATTGTACCCATCTAGCACTTACGCCCTTCTTAAGCCTATTGGTTTATTTTCCTTTCAAATTATGCATTAGGTAATTGGATATATCCCTTGCATCCTTTTCCCCCGTGTACAAATATATAAGAAAAGGGACTTCAAGTTCCTTGGATGATGGTATTCTAAAGGAGGCATGGATAGGTAAAAGGGGAAACTAATCATTTCTAAAAACTTTCGGGTGTGAATCATTTGTCCATATTAACATTAAGAATAGGACACTGCTTGAGGCAAAATCCAAGAGGTGTACTTTCATTGGGTACATATTTAATCATTTGGTTATTGTTCATGGGATTATTAAAATAACAAAATCATTAGGAGTAGAGATGTCATATTCAATGAGAAGGTCATGTATAAATATTCGTTGCAGGGAAATAAATAGGAAAAAGAGAATAGAGAATAAACAATGTTTGATAAGATTTTAGAAAATATACTACAGTAAATGCTATAAAATATTGTGTTGAAAGGGGGATCTTGTTGCTATTGTAGAGTATTTGATTGATATTGGTTGCTCTAATCATATGATTGGTGAAAGATGTAAGTTTGTAAAACTTTAAAAATATGATGGTTGTTTTTTTAGATTTGGAGATGATCGGACTCCAAAAATTGTTAGAATAAGTTTTATTACTTTTGATGGAAAACATAATACTGATAATGTGTAGTATGTGAAAGGATTGCATCATAATCTTTTAAGTGTTGGATAGATGTACAAATTTACAATGTTTTCTTTTAGGATGGTGGTTGTGAAATCTAGAAGGGATCCAAAACTATTATTGTTGCAAGCAAAATGACAATGAAATATGTATCAATTGGATGTTGCTACAAGGCATTGTTTGTTATCATAGATTGATGAAAGATGGCTATGCCATCGAAGGATGGATCACATCAGCTTTGACAATTTGGTGAAGATTAGTTTAACAAGAGTAGTAAGAGATCTACCAAGATTAACCAAATTGGATAATAGTGTTTGCAGAGAATGTCAAGTAGGAAAAGATACAAAGGGAGCTTTCAAAGGAAAAGAACAATCTGCTACACGACCATTGGACTTGGTTCACATAGACTTATGCAGTCCAACCAAAATAAGGATTCTACAAGGTGAAATGTATTTTATAATCTTAATTGGTGATCATTCTAGAATGACTTGAGTTACATTCTCAAGATAAAAATTAGAGGTATTAGAAAAGTTCAAGATATTCAAAGCTAGAGTGTAAAATGAAGTTGATACGAAAATCAAATTCTTAAGACTTGATAGAGGATGAGAGTTTGTTAGTGATTAATTTAACATCTTTTGTGAGATTCATGGGATTAGAATAAAATTGTTTTCTCCTAGGACACCAAAACATAATGTGAACATAATGGTGTTGTGGAGAAAATGAAATAGACTATATAAGAGGCAACAAAGACTATGATTAAAGAAGCAAACCTTCTAGAAGTGTAATGGAAAGAAGCTATACATATGATTATATACACTCTTAATAGAGTTTTGTTTTGGAAGATGTATGGTAAGACTTTGTATGAGCCATGGTATGAAAGGATTCCAATAGTAAAGCATTTCAAAATATTTTGAAGAAAATGTTACATTCATAAAGATGAAGGAAATCTTGGAAAAATTGATAGCAGAGCATATGAGGGCATATTTATAGGATAATCTACAAGAAGCAAGGCATAATGATGTTACAACAAAATATTAAATAAAATTAATGAAAGTGCAAATGTAAGAGTTGATGAAAACTTTTTAAAGGAATCTATTATACAAGCAGGATATGAATTTGATGAGTCCACATGCATAGAAGCAAAAGAGAAGAACATGGAAGAAGATAAACAAAAAGAAACTCATGATGCTTTGACATTTGTATCAAAAACTCTGAAGTATTCACAGAGGAATAACTCATAAAATCAGATCATCGGAGATAAGAATAAAGGAGTCATTACTAGAAGCAAGGCTATTGAAAAGTATTGTGTTTACTTTTTGAGACTGAACCTAAGACAACTGAGTAAATTTGTGGTGACCATAATTGGATGAAGGAAATAAAAGAAGAATTGGATCATATTGAGAAAAATTAAACTTAGGAACTAGTTTCTAAACTAGAAGACAAAAATCTTATTGGAACAAAGTGGGTGTTCCAGAATAAAGTGGATGAGGATGGACGAGTTATGAGAAATAAGGAAAGATTAGTCTACAAAGGGTATACTCATGTCGAGGGCATTGATTTTGAAGAATTTTTTTATCTTTTTGCCCAAATGGAAGCTATGAGGATTTATTGGCATTTGTAGTGTTCAAGGATTTCAAAGTCTATCTGATGGATGTGAAGTCAAAATTTCTAAACAAAGAGATAAAATAATAAGTTTACATTAAACAACTAGAAGAATTTAAGTTGTCAAATTATCTGGATGTCATTTGTAGATTGAAGAAGGATCTGTATGGGTTGAATCAAGCTCTTAGAGATTCATATGGAAGACTAAACAAGTATTTAATGGATCAAAACTTTAAAAAAGGGTCTGTTGACAACAATCTTTATTTCAAATTTGAATCAAAAGAGTTCTTAGTGGTTGTGGTTTATGTGGATGACTTAATATTTAGATGAAATAATGACACGTGCAAGAAATTTTTCGGTAAGATGCAAAATGAATTTGAAATTTCCATGATTGGGGAGTTTAATTTATTTCTTAAATTGCAAGTGAATCAGAAAATGAATGCATTTTTTTTCTCTTAGTTGAAGTATATCAGAGAGTTGTTCAAAAAGTCTGGATTGGAGAATTCCAAACTGGTACCTATGAAAACCATATGTAAGTTGACCAAAGACCTAAGGTAGATATAAGAAAGTATAGATAAATGATTGGAGGACTACTATATCTGACTGCTACTAGACCAGATATCATGTATGTTGTATGTCTGGCAGCTAGATTCCAGTAGGAAGTGAAAGAATTACATGTTGTTGCAGCAAATATAATTTTTAGATGTTTAAGAGGGATTAAATCATTTGGATTATGGTATCCTAGAGGACCATTCTTTTCTCATAAAGATTATGCTAATGTGGATTAGGTAGGAAATGTTGATGACATGAGGAGTACTAGTGGTGGAGCATTTTTCCCTAGCTCCTGGTTAGTTGCTTGGTTAAGTAAGAAGCAGGATTCTATGTCATTATCCACTGCAGAAGCTGAATATATTTTAGTTGTATCATGTTGCACATAGGTACTTTGGATGAAATAGACCCTAAGGTATATTGGTGTATTATTTGATGAATCAATCCCAATTATGCATTAATATTAGTGTAATAAATATTTCTAAGAATTTGGTACAACACTTTAGAAGAAAGCATATTTCTAAAAGGTGTTGGAAAATGAAGTGAAACTTGAATATGTGCTTATAAAAGAGAAAGTTGTAGATATCTTTACAAATGATTTGTGTAAAGATACTTTTGAGTATCCCTTGAAGATCTTGGAGGTATTACCCCTTTCTAGTTCAAACTAAGTATCTTGGCACTACGTTAGTCTAGGAAACTTACTGCACATTCTTGGTTTGGACTAATGTATGAGGCATCCTCTTAGGGGGAGAAAAGTATGTTATTTATTGCCTTTTTCAGAGAGAGAGAGAGAGAGAGAGAGAGAAAGAGAGAGAGAGCTATGGAGTGGGATAATATTTGTCATTGATAGATGTTGCTATCAATGATAAAGGGGAAGATTGTTGAAAGGGGGAGCTTGTTACTATTGCAGAGTGGTTGATGTGTTAATTGTTGTTGTTGAAAAGTTGTTGATGTATAAGTATGCTTATCATTTATGACAATATACTACTTTGGTGGTTGGTTTGTGCTCAGTATTTCTGATATGTTACAGATGTGATTTTGATGATATAATTGTCTGGAGGTTGGTGCTCTGGATGGTTGGTGCTTTGGGAAATATGTTCTGATGATGTATTTAGTGATGTTTGTATCTAATAATGGTTCAGAATTCTTTGTTGTTTTGGATATGATATTGGCAGTTTGGTTTTGTATCACTCATTTCTTTATCTTTTGTATTCTATTTTGGGTTGTGTTGATACAGTCTGGAGGCACAATTGATAACCATGTTATTTCTTCTTAGGCTCTAGTAATTTCCACATTTGGATAACATGTTGTTTGGTCGATGAAGCGTGTGTGGTGTGGTCTACTTTTCATTCCTCCCCACTGTGAGAATGTTTAAGTTTGGACCTATTTTAAATTATGTTTGATGGCTAACTTGGTGATTTTATAATTTAAAGATCAATATAAATAAGAGGGTGATTGTAAGGGAATAATATTGAGGATAGATGTTTGAAAAGAATATCTGTCAAATATTTTGCAAGATTATGCAAAATCATGAAGTTGGGTTGTGAGTAGAGAGTGTGTGCTATTGATGTTAGTCACTGGAAGTAGTGAGTGAAGGGTTTCTTCTGGCATTGTAATTTATTAGTGGATTTCCTTTTTCATTCTTCTTCTTTAGGGCACTGAGCCCACTTGCAGTGATCATTCTAGCACTAAGCCACCTTTGATTAAAATCACCTTATCCAGTGTTTTTATTCTTGATAATTAGCTTCGCCGTAGTTTTTCCCATGTTGGGGTTTCCACGTAAAAATCTAGTGTTCATTGTGTATGGTTCATGTGTGTTCTTATTCATGTTTACATCTTATTTGGTTAAGTGGTTAAAAAGTTAATAAATAAAGATCTAGATTTGTGAAATCAATAAAAGTTTTAATTGACAACTGATTCACCCCCTCTCATTTGTCCAAGACATTCAAAATATTGAGAAACTATAATAACAACATGTACCTTAAACTCCCAAAAGAATATCTACTAGGATAAGTAGACCCCTTGAATGATTCTCTCCCTCATTATATTATGTATTATTTACAAGTTTTGGTGACCTAGAAAGCTATGTAGAAGCAATGCAAGTTGAAATAAAAAGAAGTGGGAGCAAGGAACAAAAGAGGAGATGGAATCTTTGATAAAGAATCAAACTTGGGACTTGGTTGAATTACCTATAGGTAAAAGACCATTTCCAAACAAGTGGATTTATAGGTGAAAGCAAATACATCCCATAGAGGAAAGAAATTATATAAAGTTAAATTTGTGGTAAAAGGTTTTGCATAGTATCAATTTTAATGAAATATTCTCTATTGTTGTTAAAATGACTTCAATTCAAACTGTTTTAAGTCTTGTGGGTAGAAAATACTTGCATCTTGAACAATTAGATGCAAAGGTAACTTTTCCATGGATATTTGGAGGAAGATATTTATATGCAGTGACCATAGGGCTATGAGGCCAAAGATAAGGACAACTTAGCGCACATGTTAAAGAAAAGCTTGTATGGCCTAAAGCAAGAACCTCAACAATGGTTTTTAAATTTTGATAGTTTTATTGCTGAACAAGGTTACAATAGATGAAATTATGATCATTGTGTTTATTTTAAAAGACTATATATTGTAGCTATATAATCTTGTTATTATATGTCAATGACATGCTTATTGCTAGCTCTAATATGCAACACATAAGTAGAAATTAGCAAAGGGATTTTCCATGAAGGATTTGGGTGCAACAAAGTATTCACTTGTTATAAGGACAGTTAGAGATATGAAAAATCACACATTAACTTTGTCTTAAAGGGATTACATATAAAATGTGTCGAGTAAATTTTAGATGCAGGATACAAAACTAATTAGTACACATTTTCCCAATCATTTTAAATTGAATAAGGAGATGTGTCCCAAGACACGAGAAGATATGGACTATATGTCCAAGATTTCATACTCAATAATAGCTGGCAATTTGATGTATGCCATGGTATGTACAAGGCTATATATTGCACATGTAGTGGGAGTTATGAGAAGGTATATGAATAATCCTATAATAGAGCATGGAATTAAGTAAAGTGGATTCTCCAACATTTGAGAGGTACTACTACACAATAATTATGTTTTTGAGGTTATAATCCTACTCTCCAGGGATATGTTGATTTAGATCTGGCATGAGATATTGATAGCAGGAGGAGCACAACATGGTATGTTTTTATTGCAAGTGAAACAATAATTAGTTGAACTTCATGGTTGCAAAAGGTTGTCACATTCTCCACCATGGAAGAAAAGTATATTTATACTATGTTGCTACTGAAGCTAGTAAGGAGATGATTTGGGTTACAAATGTTTATGGAGGAATTGGAAAAGTGTATCATCCTAAAAAAGTAGTCACCTAACTTGTGCTCGTTTTGGGACTATTTTGTGCCTAGTTTAGTGTGTATTCTATGGTAGGACCTTATAATGTGCTTTAATACATACCAAATCCAAATATAGGTCCTCCTCCTCCAATATTTCTCTAATTCAAGGTTGGCTCTAACTTCCATGGTTGATTTCCCATTTTCCATCCAATCCCATAATTCATTCCCTCACCTAGGTCTTGTGCATTTATTTATGGATTTCAGAGTTTGTCCCGACATCCTAGCAACCTACATTTTCTCCCTCTTCTCCTTCTCACATTACCTGAAGATATCAACAAAATCTTAGGTGATTTTACCTAGAACAAGTCGACTGGTTGATTTATTCCTAGGTTTTTAAGCCCGAATTTGGCCCAAGGCTCGATGTTGGGGTTTTCCTCCGAGGTTGAGATTTGTGGTCGACTTGGATCTGATTTGGGCACCAAAATGAGTATAAATTGATATCTCTCCCTCTCATTTTGATCCATCCAATATTATTTCAATATATCCACGATCATGCAAAGTTATTGTCATCAAACATCAAAACATCCAAACATTCAAGCATCCAAGTAATCAAGGATCCAAGTGCAAGGAATCCATCAAGAGTCATTCAAACATTCAAGTATTCATTCCATTAAGGTGTTTACTTCCAAAGATATAGCTTATTCCCCCCATTTGAGACCAATCAAAGGAGTTTGACATCAAGGAAGGAGATTTTCTTTCATCCATCAAGTCTTCTTCTTCTCTCTCTTCCCCATTCAAACATTGTGGCACATTAAAAACATCTACTACATGAGGTTTTGTATTACATGATTTCCTTTTGGTTTTTGTGTTGATTCAAAGCTATTGCATCAACATTATTGATCACATTTACAGAGGTAATTGCATCTACATGGTATGATATACTCTATTGTTTAGATCTAATCTATGTTATATGACAACACCTTTTCCTTTATTTCATTTCATTTCAAGGTTGATTCCTATATAGGGGTTTGAATAAGGAAACCCCTATCCTTGTTCCCCTTCTTTTATGTGTTTAGGAACAAGTGAAGAAGTTTAAGATCTAGATTTGTAAGGTATATACACAGTTGCAGATTTTTAGAAATTTTCATCAGATTCAGAGCAGTCAGGAACACATCTACCCATCAACTTGTACCTGGAATCTTGACTTGTTCCTACAATTTTTGGCTGAGAATTATAGACCAGAAAACTACATTTCTTAGGTTCTTAGACCTGGAGTTACAATAGATTCTAACATTCCAACGACAGTTAAAACTAGTCTCAAAGTACCATTCCTCTTATTTCACTTTCAAGGTGCACTTGTTCTTATTCCCTTGCACTTACTTTCATAGATCAGATTTACTTAATCCTTTTCCATTTTCCATATTATCAAAATCATTATCTATCCATTTGGGAATTAAAAACCCTACATTGTGTAGATCTCACAATTGTTCCCTTACTCTCTTAGTTGTACCAATTAGATTCACTGTGTGATAGATTTATATTCCAAATGTATAACTAGATCTTGGTGAGTGATCTACATATTAGCATCACTCACCATTTTCTTATATACAAAAAGTAACAAGAGAATACCATGTTTCATAGTGATATTCAAAGTAGCATTCATCTTGTGAAGAACTCAAATCTTTCTTTCTAAGATGAAACATGTACAACTTCAACACCATCTCATACACTCAGTTTAAGAGGATGGACAATTGAAGTTGGAGAAGGTGCACACTAGCAAGAATCCTGAAGATATGTTGACCAAGGTAGTAACTTGAGAGAAACTAACTTCTTGCTTATTTTTTGTTGGCTTTTGAGTATGATACTAGTGGAAATGAGAAACAAGCCAGTTGTATGTGTCGACTAATCATGTTCATGGACTTATTTATTTTACATTGGCAGCCACGTTCCCCCCCCCCCCCCAAATTAATTAATAGGATAGTGCAAGGGGGTATATCCCCTCTTGTAGGTTCTAGAGATGACCCCCCTTATGGGGAGTTGGGGGTGGAGCCCATGGTAGCAGTTTGGGGATAACACCTCGAAGAAAACATTGCCCATCATTTAGTAAAGGAGTCAATTATTGTTTTGACATGTAAATTGACCTTTTTAAACCACCTTAAAGGCATATAAATAAATGGTTGGGTAATGTGACATACATCATATTGTAATTTTCTCCTAGCTGGATAATATAACTAAGTGGACGACTATTTCTTAGGTGGATGTAACACACATTAAGCGAGTCACATTAAATCTTTGTGTTATTGTGTTTTGTTATTTTTTCCTCTCTTATTCTAAACCATGTTTAATATTGTTTATTGTTATGGTTTTTCATAACATCCTAACACAAAGAACCAATCAACTCTACAAAAGAGAGAAAATTATAGACATGATGGAATAAAACCTCCATCGAGAAGAATCCACATTCATAGGATAGAAAAACATTTGAACATCGATGGATCAAATCTCATAAAATGAAGGAACGCATCAAAAACAACAAATTAAGGTTCATATAATTTGACAAATTTTGTACAAAAATATACCACTTGCATACTAGATATTATATAAAGTATAATGAGATCAAAACAAGCTTCTAACAAAAATAAAAAGTACAACAAAGTAAAAATCAAAACATAAAGAGGCATGTTAATGGTCTTCAAAGGTCTAAATATCTACATAAGGAGGATCCCAAATGTTATTGGAAGCTACCTGAGCCTGGTTGGATGAAGGTTAATTTTGACGGGGCCTCAAGAGGGAATTCAGACACTTCAGGGACTGGATATGTAGCACGTAATGAGAAAGGATGTATCATGGTGCTTGGAGCTAAAAGGTTGTCAGATGGTACTAATAATGAGGTTGAATGTTTGGCAGCGGTTGGTGCTGTTCCAGTGGCAAAAAATTTGGGGGTACGTAAGATTCACCTTGAAGGTGATTTTCTACTTACTGTGAATGGTATTGTCAAAGGACAGATGGATACTTGGTACCTCAACAAACATGTCAGGAGGATTCATGATATACTTGAGGAATTTGATGACTTTAAGGTGACACATATCCTCGGGGAAGCAAACACAATTACTGACAAACTCTCCAACATAGGGGAGAATGGGTCTTTAACAGACAAGTTTGAGATTTTTGAGGATCTAAGGTTTTTCGAGTCCTTATATTTAGATATGGAAGGATGTGATTTTTGAATAAATCATTTAGAGAACACATTTTTTAGTAATGAAGAAGATTATGAAGTTGGTGGCGGAGGAAGTACATTCCTTTTCCCTAAGCAGTTAGGAAGGGCGATTGGGATATGGGTGTGGCGTGTGGGAACTACCAAGTGGGATTAACTCAAAGATCTGCTTGAAAACATGGTGGGGATTGTAAAAGAGATGTGACAGGTTGCATGCACCAATGCAGATTCTATGATGTGAGCCAACTTTTAAGTTGAGCAGTGGCATTTTGGGATCAAGTTATTTTCTTGGATTATGTTTTGGTTGGTGTTGGTCATGATTGAAGATGGAGGAAAACTTCTCTTTGCAATCTCCGAGACAATTTACTAGTTTTAGAGATCCCATCTCCATTTAGAGGATGCATAATGTCTTCAAAGTGGATCAAGTTGAGTTTTGGGAGGTGGTGGTGTTGATGCTGGGGGAGAATTTCCTCAATTCTAACCTTAGACCATGGACCAATCTCGACATTTCTTCCCTCTTTCTAGCCTTGGCTTTGGTGGTTGGTTCTTCGTGCGAGGAGGTTCTCGGTGTATCTCGAGCGTGCTTAGAACCCAAATGGGATGGGGGAATGGAAAACATTGTAGGGTAGGCGGAGGTTGGTGTTGGGCTACACATGCATGTGGGTCCATGGTGACTCATTGGTGGGGGTAATTATGAACTACAACCTTTGGTGATCTGGTCGTCGTCCCAACCTAATGCTAGAGCATCCTGGGGTAGTTGGCAATCCCGTGTCACCAAAAACATGTTTTGGTTTGATTTCTATTTTAGTAGTTAACTTGGTTGGAGATCTAAGGTGCTCGGTCACTTTGGTGGCAGTTCTTGGTTGAAAGATGTATTGCTTCATTGTTGGACTCGGTGGTGCTCGATGTTGCTATTTTTGGTGATATTCTACTTGGGGTACACTGCTCGGTGGTAGTTGCTTAGTGTTTGTAGCTCGATGGTGTCTTTCTTGGTAGCATATTACTCGGCGGTGTTTGTTTAGTGGAGTTCTACTCGGTTGTGTCTTTCACCAAGTGGAATGGCTTTGTGATTGTTTACCAACTGGTTGTTGGGGCTCACTGACTTGTGTTTATGGATTGGGCATACATTGGAGATTGCATCTATGATTTGAGGGGGGTCATTGGAATCATCTTGAGTTCCAAGGCATGCGAATTTGTGGCATTGGATCTTGTGTGGATCTAAATCTGGATTGATGTGTTCTCCTATGTATTTTGTTATTATTTGCAGCCGACTGGTGTATTTAATATCTGTTCTTTGTAGAGTGTATGGATGACTGGGTCATTTAATTATTGTTTACAAGCCAACTTGTGGCAAGTGTGTATAAAAGAGAGTCTAGGTTGATGTTTAAGGTGGGGGGAGATAGATAAAGGATAGCATACCAAGCTAATAAGCTGAAAGATTGTAAGTTGATATAGATAGTTGTAAGTGGGTAGATAGAGATTGCAGATTTCTTGGTGACTTGTGAGCACAAGTTCAGATATGGTTTCTTCCACTTAGCTATAGGGTAGATGGATAAGGTTAGATCCTGTGAGATCTTGTTGAATTTTTTAATGTAATTGGCCCTACCTGGGAAGGCCTTATAGTCTGACATGTTGCATGTAATTGGAATTTTGAGATAATATAAATTGATATTGATATATCTTGTGTTATGTTGTTTCTGTTGTGTGGTTCTTGTTGTTGGTTGCAAGTTTGGACAATCCTTTATTGAATTCTTCAAGATTGACTACATCAAGTGGTATTAGAGCTGGTTTGTTTCTTGTGGAGCTTAGGGTTTTCAAAGATCTGGAGAGATGCCTCTAAGAAGATTGGACCCTAGGGTGATTGTAGATCTTTCTGAGGAGGTGGAAGCGAGGATAACAAAAAGATTTAGACCAGAGATGGCGAAAATGAAAAATGAAATCATGGAAGGTATCAGAAATATTGGATTGCATAGAGGTTTGAGAACGAATGATGATTATGAAGAAGTTGTTGAAGACTTTGAAGCTGCTGGATCTAGTGGAGATGACAGAGCCGATCAAATGGAGAGATCTAGAGGAGACACATATGATCGGTTGCAGAGATCTGGAGCTTGGTTGAGTACAAGTTACCGAATGGAGGTTTCCAAATTTGTAGGTACATTGAGACCCGGGGATCTGATTGATTGGATCAGTGAGTTAGAAGACTAATTTGAGCTAGAAGACATTGAAGATCCGCTTAGAGTGATGTTGGCATAGACTAATTTGAAAGGGCATGTTGATTTATGGTGGAAAGAGTTGTAGAGGGACCGAGAAGAAGAAGGTGAGATGAAGATCAATCAGTGGAGGTTGATGGTGACAAAGCTAAAGGCTAAGTTCATTATTGTCGACTATGAACTTGAATTGTTTAAGAAGTTGTAGAATCTGAAATAGAAGGAGGTGATAGTGGAAGATTATACCGAGGAGTTCTACAAGCTGACTATTCGGTCTGGACATAGAGAAATTTCTAATGAAAAGGTGGCAAGGTATGTTAATGGTTTGAAATTCAATATCCAGGATGCGATTGGTATGTTGAAGATTGACTTGGTAGAAGATGATTATCAATATGCATTGAAGGCAGAAGATAAGTTGAAGAGAAGACATTATGGTAATTCCTGAGGGAAGGAGAAGCGGGAACAGTCGGTAAAAGATAAACTGAGAGTTGAGGATGAACTAAAACCTATTGAGCCGAGGAGAAAGACATGTAGAGGTGTGTTCAGAGGTACTTGTTATAACTATGGTGAAGAAGGACATCGCTCATTTTAATATCCCCATGCATATAAGAAGGTCAACAGTCACTGAAATGTTGTGGTGAATGAGGTTGTAGAGAATGAACTTGAGATGGAGGGTGTGAATCTTTTGCTTAGGAAAACTTTGCTACCCTCGAAGCAAGCTAATTCTTGTTAGAGGAAGAACTTGTTCAGGATTGTGTGCAAGTCTAGTGGTAAATATTGTAAGGTGATTGTTGATGGAGGAAGTACTAACAATCTAGTTGTTGAAGAGATGGTTTAGAAACTTGGTTTGAAAAGGTTGAGGCATCCTTGTCCTTATTGGATAAGTTGGTTACAAGATGGTCATGCAGTAGAAGTGAAAGAGAAGTGCATGGTGAGTTTTTACACTGGTTCTTATAGAGATGAAGTATTATGTGACATTGTAAAGATGAGTTCTTGTCATGTTTTACTCGGTAGACCTTGGCAGTATGATAAAGAGGTTATTCATGACTGTAAAACAAATTCCTTTACTATATTGAAGGATGGACAAAAGTCTATTTTGATTCCTTTGAAGGATGTAGAGCTCAGTAAGAGGAACTTGAGCATCGGTAGCATATCTAAAATGGTTGCAGAGGTTGGTGCAGACATGAGTATGCAGAGATATGAAGATATATCAGCAAGTGCTAGTGGTAAAGGGAAGCAGAAGAAGAACTGAGGGAAGAGTGTGTCGATTGGGGACTTGGAAGACATGTATATCAAGAACTAGTTTGGGATCTATATGTTGAATCCCAACAAATGTTCATCCAGCTATTGATAACGTCTTTTTCGCACCTGGGGTGTCTGATCCAGGAGCATCCTGGGGTAGTTGGCAATCCTATGTCAACAAAAACATGTTTTGGTTTGATTTTTGTTTTAGTAGTTAACTTGGTTGGAGACTTGAGGTGCTCGGTCACTTTTGTGGCAATTCTCGGTTGGAAGATGTATTGCTTCACTGTTGGACTCGGTGATTGGACTCGGTGGTGCTCGGTGTTGCTGTTTTTGGTGATATTTTACTCGGGGTACACTGCTCGATGTTGCTATTTTTGGTGATATTCTACTCGGGGTACACTACTCAGTTGTAGTTGCTCGGTGTGTGGAGATCGGTGGTGTCTTGCTCGGTAGCATATTACTCGGTGGTGTCTATTTAGTGGAGTTCTACTTGGTTGTGTCTTTCACCGAGTGGTCTAGCTCTCGGTGTGCTTGTTTATTGACTGGTTGTTGGGGTTCACCGACTTGTGTTTATGGATTGGAAAAACATTGGATATTACATCTATGATTTAAGGGGGGTCATTAGGATTGTGTTGAGTTTTGAGGTGTGTAGATTTGTGGCATTAGATCTTGTGTGGACCTAAATCTGGGTTGACGTGTTCTCCTATGTATTTTGTTATTATTTACAGTCGATTGGTGCATTTAATATATGTTCATTATAGAGTGTGTGGTTGACTGGGTGATTTAATTATTGTTTACAAGCCGACTCATGGCAAGTGTGTATAAAAGAGAGTATAGGTTGATGTTTAAGGGGGGGAGATAGATAAATGATAGCAGAGTAAGCTAATAAGCTAAAAGATTGTAAGTTGATGCAAATAGTTGTAAGTGGGTAGACAAAGATTGCAGATTGCTTGGTGGCTTGCGAGCACAAGTTCAGATTTGGTTTCTTCTACTTAGCTATAAGGTAGATGGATAAGGTTGGATCCTTCAAGATCTTGTTGAATCTGTTAATATAATTGGCCCTAACTAGGAAGGCCTTACAACCCGACATGTTGTATGTAATTGGAATTCTGAGATAATAGAAGTTGATATTGATATATCTTGTATTGTGTTGTTTCTGTTGTGTAGTTCTTGTTGTTGGCTACAAGTTTGGACAATCCTTTATTGGATCCTCTGAGATTGACTATATCACAACCACTGGCTGATCACATGATGAATGCTCGGAAGGGGTGGCAGGCTCTGTTAGCCTTTCTGCAGAGAACAAACATAGAAAGGATGGAGGCGATGAACAAGAGGAGCAGGAGGAAGGTTACTCCGGTGAATTCTACTGCCCCTTAGGGGAGGATGATCGCCCCGTTATTTGTAGGAATCTTCCTTCTAAGGTTGTGAATTCTGGAGATGGTGGAGCTCGTGGTCGGGGACTCAGAGGTGGTTGTTTTGGACGAGGTGTTCACGATCGTGTTCACGATAGTAGGATGGCTAGTGATGGGGGAGCGACTGGAGAAGTGTGTGGTGGCTCATCTTTCTTGAATTTATCCAAGGAAGAAGCGATGGGCTGGTTCAAACAATAGTGTGGGTTTGGTCTCAGTCTTCAATGTGCCCTATTTTCTGTAGTATTGGCTAGTGTCTCCGATGGGTCTTTGGGTTTCTATGGTCTTTTTGGGTGTTTTTTAGTAGTGGTGGTTGGGATATGAGGTGCTCTTCTGATATATCTGCCATGAAGTGGCCTATTTTTTTTGTCTGTTGGAGGGTGCTTGTGTTACATCTGTCATTAAGTGGCTTTGATTTTCTATGTACTGGAAACTTTTAGTAATTAATACAATCAACTATTATTGATAAAAAAACTCAAAATAGAAGAAGAAATGTACAAGATATACAATTTTCACCATTCCAAAATTATAAATATTTATTATTTATTAGTAAATAGAATTTAAACAAGTGCAACGTAGTGGAGAGTAATTGTCTTTGTAGTATTGCGAAAATAATATTTTTTGTGTAGTTGGTAAATAGATAATGTATAATAATTTATATCTTTATTGTACTTGCCGTAGGCTATACTATTGCATTCAGTTTGCACAATTCGTGAATTAGTTTTCGGACAATCAGCCAATCTTAAGTTACTATTTTTTGCTGTTAGAATATTTCTAATGTTTAAATATTTATTTATGAATTAAATAAATGATATAAATTACTTATCTCCTTTTTTATTGTTCAATTGATTTGGTCTTATAGGACCCCTTTTTTTGGAGCTTTAACCAATTTGGTTTTTTCCCGATAGTTTTTATTAAATTACATGGACCCAAGCATGATTGAAATAAAACCTCTAAATTAGAAAGATAATTAAGCTCCACTACTGAGTGAGTGAGAGAGAGAGAGAGGGGGTGAGGTAGATAGAGATGGAAGAGATAAACATATATATAGAGGAAGAGTTAAGGAGAAAATGAGGGAGAAAGAGATATAAAGATGAAGATAGAAATATGAAGTAATGTATATAGAAGTACAGGGAGAAATAGAGATAGGGGTAAAGAGAGATGGAGAGATAAGGAGATAGAGATAGAGGTAAAGAGACCAAAGGATATAAATATAAAGACATATGAAGAGGGAAAGGGAGGGATTAAAGGAGAGATGAATGTGTGTAGAGAGAGAGAGAGAGAGAGAGAGAGAGAGAGAGAGAGAGAGAGAGTTGTACTTGTTGTAGGCAATATACTATTGCATTCACCTGTGCACAATTAGTGAATTAGTTTTGCACCAATCAACCAATCATAAGTCACTATTCAAATATTTTTAATGTTTACAAATTTATTTCTTAATTAAATATATTATATAAATTACTTATCTCAATTACGATTGGTTCAATTGATTTGGTCTTACAGGACCCCTTTTTCGAAGGCTTTCTCCATATTAAGTTTTATCTGGCAAGATTTATAGAATACAATTTTTTTTAAAAAAATACTAAAATAATTATCTTTATCTAATTATATTAAATCACAATTAATTGGGCAATTTAATAGAATATACATATGAGACACATTATTTTAATGTAAGATATATTTAAAAATTTAAAATATTTGAGACACAAAGATTACTTAATTTGAACATTTTAATTTAACATATATTGAATATGTTAGGTGCATTATTTTTAATTTTGATAATTCCTTAATATTTCATAACAATTCTCTATACTTTATAAGAAAAACTAATAGTTCTTAAAGATCCCTTATATTTCAGGGTATACTACTATTTCTTTTATTTTAGGGAACACTAATACTTCTTCACAATTTCCTCACTAATCTTTCTTTATGATTTCTTATGTTTTAAAAGATACAAATATTTTTTTAATAATTTTTTTATATTTGAAGGAATACTAATATTTTTTGAATTTCTATATATTTTAAGGAAGATTAACATTTCATAACAATTTCTTATGTTTTAGGGAAACTAATATTTCTTTGTGATTTTCTATTTAAATTATTTTTTTGATAATTACAAGACTAATTATTAAATAATTCCTATATTTCTATTACAATGTACTATAACAACAAGTACATGCCACTAGGTGGCACTTGTTTTTATAATGAAATCTCAAAACAGTCTTAAAAAATGTAACAAAATTATTTGTTAAGAATCCAGAGGTCGATTAAGTAGTTATATTATAATAATAAATTTAATTGCAAACTTTTTTTTTAATTATTATTTATTTATGTGCGAGACAATATGAGAAGATGATCCCCATTTATAACTTTGAAACAAAAAATTACATTCCCACATAGGTCTTGTGGTTAATAGGGTGTCCCAATGAAATACATTGTTGGTTATGTCAACTTCAACCCATTAGCATGCCTTCTTCCCCCTTTAACCAATCTGTACTATGCGGCCATATGTGGCGATTGTTCACTCCTTGAAGTTTCATAATAGTAATACCATATAGTGATCAAATAAGAAGACATCAACACAACTAGTCAAGAAAGAGAACCATATTACTTTCCATATTGCTAACACTTCCAATTTCGTTAACTTTCGAAAGAATTCATGATACCACATAATTCACATTTTTTTATTAATAATAAATATATAAATTCAAATTTATTATTAACTAATTAATGTAATTTATTGAATAATATATTTCTAATAGCTATATAATTAATATAATATTATATAAATATAACATAATATATTTTTTGATGAATAGGCCCTTTACTATTAATTAAAAGTTATAAAGTACATATTCACAAAAAAAAGGGGTCTGGGAAAATAAAAAAAAACCTCATGGAGACAAGTTTCCTCGCCTGACTTTGGCCATTTCGCCTCCCAGAGCGAGGATGGTGAATTTGCGCCAGATAAAGATAAAGAAGATAATGACGGATGGTCACTTCCTGACCCCAACTCTAACCTTGCCTCTGGATGGGGTAATCAACATAATATATTTTTATTATATTGAATGTTTAAAACTGTAAAAATAAATAAATAATGTGATAAAAATTGAAATGATAAGATAAAAAAAAGGAAAACAAATTTTAATTATGAAAATAAGATTTTGGATAGATTACATCCATAAAAATTATAATTTAATAATATATATATGAATATAAATTAGTTATTAACTAATTTAGTGTAATTTATTTAATGATGCATTTTTAATAGTTATATAATATAAATATAAATTCAAGTAATTAATGACAATCCTTTTTGGAAGATTCATTTATAGATTAAAAATAAACTTAAAAAACAATTTTTAAAAATAAAATAGATTAAAAACAAATAAGAAGAGATTTTTAAAAATAAAATACTCACTTACAAAATTATAAAATAATATTATTCGATGGAAATTTAAATGAATCCTTTGATATCTTTATTTGTGATTTTTATTTTATAATGCCGAATTAAAATAAATAATATATATAAAACTCTCCCGTTAAAGAGGGGGGGAAAAATTTAAAATCTAGACCCGTTAATTCCTTTCTATTAAAGGGAAAGGAGAAGAAAAACACGAAGCCAAATTTCCCAATGCTATTTTCTGTTTTCAAAAATGGCCACTCTGCAGAACATCTGTGCGGAGCAAGGAATAACAATCGAGGTAATTAGGTTTTTACCGTTTTCCCTATGTCAGGCTTTGATGATTCAGTTTTTAATTTACATTATTTTATGTTGTGTCGCAGAAATTGTTAGAATTTGCACTGAGGAATCTTGAAACGAGTAAGCAAGAAATCTCTTTCCTTGAAGAGGAGAGAGAAATTCTTACACAGAAAGTGAATATGCAGCAAACCCTCTTGGATGCCGAACATCAATATTTCCAACAGCGTCTTCAAACAGTAAATTACCCAATCCATAGACCTTCATTTGATGACCCATTTTTACATTTTTTTTTTTTGAGCCCGGTAAATCTTAGTTAAGCTTGTTTGAATGGAGTATGGGGTACGCCTAGACCATATTTCCGTCCATGGCCAATATGCAGTATTGGGAGAAAGAATCTTTAAATTGCAACTACTTTAGAAGAAATTGAAAGCTAGATCCATACATTTAACTAGCTCAAACCAATGTAAATTGAAGCCTGAAATGTGCGATTGTTATCACTTACTATGTTTTTGCATCCTTATGTTTTGTTTTTTAAACAAGCGAACAACATAAAACCGTTGGTAGAAATGCTTGTAAGCGAATTCCAGACCTAGATTATACGGTTTTAGCTTATACGAAGATATGCGAACACGTATGGTTCTCCCATGTATGTAAAAACCATTACACCACAACCTCACCCACGTCTGCTGGAGTAATAAGCTGTCTTAGTTTGTGACGATTTGGAATTCGGTTATAATCTTGCCATTGTCCCCCATTAGTGTTACACTGCAATGAGTTGCCTTGTTATGTGGAATTAAAACTTAAGTAATTACAGGGCAAACTCTTTTCTCGGGAGTCTGTGAATGTTAAATTTAAAACTTACTTTTCTTTTACTTGTAAATTTTTATTTTTACTTTCTATTTATTACACAGAATGAACTGATGCACAAGGAAAGGGAGCTTACACAAGCATATGAAATCGCCAAGACAAATCTTCTCTGCGGTGCGGATCAAAAGGATGCTTTACTTCTCAAGCTCAGACTAGGTACTATTATACCCTAAGGGCCTAAACCTTGGTTCCCATGTTTATATATGTAGGCCTTTGGTTTTTGAGTTTTTAGGAATATTCTTCTTCCAATTGTTGACAAATGCCATTCTAAATTGTTCAATACATGCTAACGATACTGAGCATCATGGTTGAAACTGCTATTGCTACCATCAAACGTGTTAGGAGTCAATTTTTTTTATCATGTTCCGGCGAGGCTTCCATTCAAACCTAAATCACATTTAATAAGATATTTGAGTAAAATGAGCTGCAGCAAAGAAACTTCAAGAGGGGATACACAATGGGCACATTGACAAGGCTATTCGGGTGACCTGGGATTATGCCAAAATGCAGGAAGAATCACCTCGACAAAAGCTTGATAGTTTTGCCTATGCATACAAAACGAGAGGATTTTGTTTTTTTCATAATGTGGCTCTCAATAACTGCTGCAATCGCTGCATCCACTATCAAACTCATTACTGAGAAGTGAGATCTGCTTTATAAAAGGATAAACTATCAATTCTGGACATTTAAATATTATCTCTTAAAATGGTTTCTGGAAAAATACACGTATTTCTGAAATCTATGACACAAAATCTCTGAGCCTGTACTAGAATCGTGTGAAGAAGAGTGGATTTTGAGCCTTTTGCTTTAGGATATCGTTTTTCATTTTCCAGCTTTGATTCCAGAGGTTCTTAATTCTCAAAAGGCCTGTAGGAATTCAGTGTCACATTTATTGGCATTGCATTTTATATTTGCTTTTTATTTCATAAGTTATATCTGGAATTTTTGAGGCTAAAAGGCGTGTTTGAAAAGCAATACTCCTTTGTTTGGAGTATACTGATACATAGGGTCATGTTTATTTGCATTGTATTTCATATTTGTCATCTACTCCATAACTCATGAGTCTCGTCTGTAATGGTCACTGGGTGGAAAATTTTGCTAGAAGTGTTTTAAAAGCAACTTTTCCCTGCTTGGAGTTTAGCGATATATTCTCCTGCAGAATATAATTTCCAAAAACAGTGTAAATATATCATAGCTAACACTTTTAAACATCAGGAACAATTAGACTCGAGCTAGCAATAATATTCATGGAAGATTTAAAATAACCAAATACACAAGCCTGTGCCCAATGGGAGTCCTTTACACAGTACTGTGACATATGATCTCCCATTTTTATGTAATGAATATTCCTTGTCTAAAATTGGATAGATTCCTAAGATTGTCCTCCATGCAGAATTATACTATGGTTGTCTTCTTCAGGTTTGAATATATATTATGGCTGTTCAATGTTGAATCTATAATATGGATTCTGCCAATATTTAGTATTTAAAATATGGTGCCAATGCCATATAATGTATGATTGTAACATTTGTAATGAATAAGACATTTTCATTACTTCCTAGGCTTACCAAATGTCTTCAACATGACATAGGAAATGGAAGCCAAGCACTTTTAGTTGGCTTCTATATAAATATACAAAGACTTTCTATATGCAATTGACAATTGATCGAGTTGAAACATAGAATGAGCAAGTAGTGCTTGTTATTAACTTTAAGCAATCTCAGTTATCTATTTTTATGGATAAATGCATTGAAGGATACTGATATTAGTTATATATTTCCATATTCTATTTCCAGCTCTAGGTGCTTTTTAAGATGTATAATCACTGAATAGGATGAATCTAGGGTACCCCAGGGATGCGTCCCCCCCCAAAATCCCCAATGTCTCCGAGACGAGGACGCACTGGGGACAGGGGGACGTCGTTGCGGCGGCGCCACCCATCCATCGCCGTTCTAGCGGAGACGCGGGGACATCCTGGTGTCCCCGAAGGGGACAGGGGACGGAAACGTGTCCCTCGACCCCTCCAGGGGACGCATGGGCGTCCCCCGTCACAACAAAAAATAAAGTGAATTTGAAAAAAAAAAACATTCTTTTTTTATGTTTCATAGGTCGTTTTGCAACCCTAGGGCATGTGGGGCCCATGTCTTGTGATATAATGCTTGAAAACACTATGTGGCTTCATTTGCATTGATTTTTTGGGTTCTTAGTGTTTGCAACAGCAGCAAGAAGAAGAGTGAAAAGCTGAGAAAAGGGCGATTGTAAGAGTGAAAAGAGTGATTTCCAGTCAAAGAGGAGTGAAAGGAGCAAGAAGAAGAGGAGGAGGAAGATTCTTCAACTTGTTCAAAAGATTTTTCAAGCAAAAGGTAGGGTTTGTCACTGATTTTTTATTTTATTTTGTGATTTTCAAATGAGTGTTCATTGTTTTTAGTTTTATATTTCTTGTTGTTTCATTTTGTTATAGTTATTTGAATTTCATTTCTAGATTGAAGTAGATTCTTGTTGTTTCATTTATAAATTCTTGTTGCTTAAATTTTAATTTAAAATTTTGTTATTTTAAAGAAGGGCATAGGCTGAAACCATGTATTTAATATTTATTGATTTTTTTAATTTGGTGAAATGCAGTGTCAAATGAGCTCCCACAGTCATGAAACAAGTCAAAGTGATGATGAGAGGGCATTGGAAACTCATTCTCATAGTAGCCAAGAAGATTATGAACTTGAGCATGATGATGACACCAATGAGGGGGATGAGCATAAGCAAATTGAATATCAATCCACAGATAATTGGCCACCTAGTCCACCATCTTCTGATTGCCCCTACACACTTTTGACAAAGTGGGCTAGGGATAAAGATGATCCTAAATCTCCTCTTAGACAGTTTGCAATGAGGATATCTGCCCCAACACAATCAGGTGGTGGCACAAGAAAGTGGATATGCAACATTTGTAGTACAAAATGGTTTGGTAGCATCACTAGAGTGAATGCACACTTCCTCTTTTGGACAAGAAAAGGTGTGGGAGCATGTGACTTTTTGAAGCTCACTAAAAATTTGTGTTATAGAATTGAATTCAACAAGCTTTGGGGTATTCCAGATGACTTGAGAATTGAAATGCCTACTACCTTATCTGGTAGGCAACAGATTCAGAGTATTCAGCAGTCACATGAGCAGCAATTACAGGGGCAGCCACGTATTCCTACTCCTAGATCGCAGCCGAGAGCAACATCATTGACGGGGGCAGCCTCAAAACCTTCTTCCACTTTTAGTGCTGTGGCTGAAGCACAACCGAGCCAGGGGAAACAGAAGGTGACAACTGAAAGTAACCCTATAGCAGATTTATTTAATGCGCGCTTGAAAGAGGAGATAGAGGAATCCATTGGTAGATTTTTTTTTCCAATGGCATACCACTTCATGTAGCTCGATCTTCTTATTATAAGGAGATGACGCAATTGGTTGTGAAGGGGGGAGGACCATCATTTGTGTCACCAGGTGAGCTCAAATTGAGGACCACAATCTTGGATAAAGAGTATGCCAAGATCATTACAACGATGGAGACCATGAGGGATTGTTGGGAGGAGTTTGGATCCCACATTATCATGGATGGGTGGACGGACATTAGGAACCATCCACTCATCAATATCATAGTTACATGCTCAGAGAGCCATTCTTTCTCAAGGCGATTGATTGTTCAAGACATCGAAAGGATGCTGATTTTCAATTTGACATCCTTCGGACAACTATTGAGGAGATTGGGCCACAAAATGTGGTCCAAGTAGTGACAGATGGAACACCTCTGTGTAGAGCTGCAAGGAGACTTATTGTGGCAGCATATAAACATATTTGGTGGACTCCATGTTGTGTGCATGCCATGAACAATGCACTGAAGAACTTGGGGAAGATTGACTGGATTAAGGGAGTGGTCAACGATGCTAGAGATGTGCAGATGTATATCTACAACCATCACATTTCACATGCATTTGTTACGAGCTTCGCAAAGGAGTTCTTGAAACCAGTTGAGACCAAATATGCATCCTATTTCATTCTTTTGGAGAAAATGCTTGAGTTACAGGAGCCACTGCAACTCATGGTTATGACGAATGAGTGAAATCGATGGGATGGGTCTAGGACAGAGCAGGGGAGGAGGGTGAAGGAGATAGTGAAGAGTGATGTACTTTGGAGTGACACAAAATACATAGTCTCTATCATCAGTCCAGTCTTCCAGGTCATCAGATATGGGGATGGGGATGCACCTAGCCTTGGAGAGGTGTACGAGTGCATTGATTCTATGCTTGGCCAGATGATGAGAGTTGTGCGAAAGAGGGACCCCACTTTAGCATTCTACACTGAGAGCATTCAGCCTATTATTCAGTGGAGATGGGACATCCTAAACACTCCCTTACACATGGCTGCCTATGCATTGAATCCGAAGTGGTACATGCCTAAGCCTGGTTGAGTTATACCAATTAAGGATGATGAGGTGGTTCATATCATGCTACTCATTGTAATCATCTTTGTCTTATACATCTTTTCATAACTAACATCTTCTATTCGCCAATAATTTGAATTTTTAAATTTTTAATTTTTTCAGGTGAAGGAAGGGTTCTTCAGGTGCATTGATAGGATGTATGACTCTGAGACTATTGGGATGGTTTGCATTGAGTGGACCAAATTTGCTACTTTTAAGGGTTTTACAGTTGCGACAAAGACGGACATAAAAACTATGGCATAGGAGGATCCGCTTTTGTGGTGGACTTGTCATGGACTGAAATCAACGACTACCACACTAGCCATTCGTTTGTTGTCTCAGGTTTCTAGTTCTTTAGCTTCTGAGAGGAATTGGTCTCCATATAGCTTCATCCACTCTTTGAAGAGGAACAAACTTACCTCTCAGAGAGCAGAGAAGCTAGTGACTGTGCATGGTGCCTTGCGTATCACTAACCGTAGGACACATGTGTTCAAGGAGAGCCCAACAACACGATGGGATGTAGAGCCAGAGGAGCCATCACAGATTGATGAGGACGAGGATGCTTCAGATGCAGGGTTGGTTGGTGTTCCTTTCACGGCTCTTGACCTTGGAGAGTTTGATAGTTCCGATGACGATGAGTTTGCCGACCTCCCGAGGGATGATTAGAGGCCTCTAGCCTCCTTCACTACATTTGGGCCTTGGCATTTTGATTTTATAGTTTGTACTTGTTTCGATATTCATATCATGCTACTCAATGTAATCATCTTTATGATTAGATACTCATAATAAAACTCTTCCATTTGCTGATTCAACTATTTAAAATTTTATTGTTCAAACTTCAATGTTCAATGTTCAATGTTCAATGTTCAATGTTCAATGTTCAATGTTCAAGTATCAATGTTCAAGTATTTAGTAATTCTAATTTACTATTTTTAATTTTATAGTTATTGTTTTTAGTTTTACAGTTTACTGTTTTACTTTTACATCTTTGTCTTATATTGTTATACATATTTTCATAACTAGCATTTTAATTACCACATGTATAGTATATAGTATTACACGCACCCCCCCGGTCCCCCGCCCTCCCGGAATTGAGGCCCCTCTGTCCCCCCTACCCGTAAACTTGTCCCCCCGTTCTGACATCCCCCCATCCCCCAAGGCAGTGTAACTATGGTTTGAAGTGACAATCTTTAGCCAAACAATTATAGTTGCAAATCAATTTTTGTCTTATCTCAAATTTAGTCTCATGGTGGAGAAGTAATCCTTGATTGCAAGGGCACAAGTTGGTTTGTTAAACCTTCAATCCTTGCAATAGAGATGGTCTTGACATCTTCTGTTCTATTTTGCTTTATCCATTGAATTTTTTCTGTAATATATCCAAACATCATTGCCCCTCCTAATGATAATCCTCAAAAACTTGTATTTAGTGTATTGAGGAAGTGAAGAGGTATATATTAATTGACTTTTGGTTGAAGCAAAATAACCCACAAAATAACAACATCCCATAGGCTTTAACAAACAAAATAATGAAGCTATTGCTATTCATATATGTAAGATGAAAGTTGATCCTTTTTTGACATCAAATGTAGGAGCCTATTTACAAACCTCTTGTAATTGTTATAAATCTAGCAAAGTATTGAAACTAAAATTGGAACATAAAATTCAATAATTGAAAATGCTATAAAACTGGAACCAATTCAATGTTAGAGTGGTGGAAATCTATTATGAAACTATAGTCTATTGGAAATCAAATTTGTAACTTTTGGAAAGTAGAAAGATAACTTTTGGAAAAGAGTGAATTTTTGATGCAATTAATATTGGGGCATGTTTTTAAACAAATTAGTCACTATGATGTTTGGCTAAAATTAGTGTGCCTTCAGCCATTTCCAATGGGCAGTGATAATCTTCCTTTGCGTTTTGAGAGTGGCAGCTCCCTTCTAGGACGAAGTTTTAGTGTATTTTTAACCAAAAAGTACAAAAAGCAGGATGCGTTGAGAAAAAGAGAAAGAAACATTGAAAATTCCTAGACAGTTTCATTTGAGAAAATATGTAAGGTTCCTCAAATGAAAGTTTAAGAGTGAAAGGAAAAAGAAGAAACAATGAGCAATGGCTGTGAAAGACAACAAAGTCCTTTGATTTTGTGCATGCAACATTGACAAAATAAGTAATGTTTAACAATTTTCTATCTAAGGAACAAGAAAATGTAACGAATCAATTACATATTAAACCTACATATAACATGTTATATCTATCTATCTATCTATCTATCTATCTATCTATCTATCTATATATGAGACGGTAAATGCTTTTGATTGGAGCTATGAACCAGTAGGGTCACATTTGGGGGATCCCATCCCCGTGGTGAGTACATTGTTAGTGCTGAGGCATGAACACCTCCTAGCTTTGTCTTGTGCTGGTAGCCATTACCTTAATGCCCTTGATACCTTAATCCTCTAAAATCTCCTTATATCTCCCCTCCTTATCACTCCGTAATCACCTTATATCTCCCTTCTCCATCCTCCTTATCACTCTGGACTATACTCCTTATCACTCCACCCTTATATCTCCTTGGCCGATTCCTTATCTCTCCAACTATCGCATCTGCCCCCTTATCTCTCCATTGCACTGAGCTTGCAACCTCTACTAGTCCTCCGGTCTGTCCGCGGAACGTCTTATCCTCAACAACTGCTCCGTCAGCCTATCTGCATTGACGTGTCTCCAACAACCGTGAGCGGACACAAATCTCCTATCAATTCCTTTGTCTGTGGCTTGGTCAAACCCGCGTTCATCTCGTTTGTTTGTGTTGAGTTCAGGCAACTGTGGTGGGATTTAGACATAAGACCGCCCTATCAATAGGGCTCATGACTATCGTTACACTTTGGGGCCAACCCCTATAAACAAAGGATATTAATGATGCAAAGTTCTGCAATATTTTTCTATTACTTGTAATATCAAAGAACAAAGTTTCTTTTCCTTTTTTTGTATAGACAAACATGTAAGAGGAATACAAAAAAATGATTTCAAGTGAAACATATGAAGAACTAGCAATCAATGGAGAATAATTAACACAAAGTTAAAACAAATCTTTGAAAATTTGGAGCACAAAGTATCCATAGAATTTATGCATAGTGGCTGTCTTGAGAGGTAAAAGTTGTTACTTAAGGGGAACTTACAATTAGAAATATGCCCTATCTTCAAATGTGTCCTCCAAATCTGAATTGTGAGATTCCACAAACAATGAACCAATGTCTGGGAAATAGGAATCCCAATTAGGGAGACAATGATAAACTTGTTGATCAGGAATGATGGAAGTCTCTAGTTAAGGCGAATCAACTACCTTTGATGAAGAATTAGGAACCTCTGAAGCAACTACAACCTCCAAAGGATCACAAACATGGATTATTTGCTCTGAAGAATAAATAAACACATTGGAATCAGGAAGATGAGCATCGAGAGATGACAGAGTATCGTGATCTCCATACAACTCTAGAATGTGGGTCCAAAGAGCATGTAGGCACTCAAAATGAATAAGTGACTCCAAGATGTCATAATGGACGTTCTCAAAAGTGACTCTAAAGACCTTACCCTATAACCTTTCCAAATACTACGCTTCCAAGGTGTGTTAGGAATAGGAACCTCATTGTATAAATAGGGCAATGATTGGAGCTCACTCAAATGAGTGAGCATGAAATTGCTCCATTGCATGTAGTTCCTTATCTCCACATGAAAAGGAAAACCCATTTTAACAATGACGATTCTTAAAAAAAAGAGAATACGATCACAAAATATAACTTCTCAAAAAAAACTTGATTGCAACAAAATAATGGGCCCTTAAGGGCGATATGTTGGCAGTTTCACTCTCCAAGGATCATAAGGCACATCACACTGTGCTCCTATTGATCTTCACAGAGTAGCCAACCAAGCCTAATCACTGAGGGTCAATGTCAACTTAGACCAATCGTGTGTCAACGTCTGAGGACCATGATCCTTATCTCACAATGATAACACTGGCTTCGGGCTATTTAAACTCCAAATAACCCACCATTTTGTAAATGTGGGACCAGAATGTCGAAAGAAAACGCGCTTTATTGTGGGACCCAACGCTTTCGCTGCATATCCAACACTACACACAATCACCGCCAAGCGCTAATCAAAGCCACCAGATCCACACAAGGGACAAGCCAACTATTTGCATGAGTACAATAACACGACAACATATTGGGCTACATGAAGACCCCTAAGATCCCTGTCGGATCTACTGTAAATTTTAAATTAATAAACTATGTTTTCCTGCGATTTTTCAGATGATCTTGTAGACTAGAGAGAAGTTGCAGAAAGTTTGATTTCTTTTTGGATTTTCTTGAATATTTGAACAAGTGATGTAATAGACGTGATGAATAATGAAATAAGCTGAAACAGGCAAAATCATAGAAATAAATCAGAACTGATACAGGCAGATTTCTGATTTATTATTATCTAGATTATTCCCTACGCACTGAGAAATGTGCTTACAATCAATATTGGAGCTAACTGCAGAAATAAGTGGAAACACCAACCATCAATTCCAGCAATGAATGAACAGAAGTCTGCACCAATTCCAGCGTAGAATGTACCTGCTGCAATGGCAGCCTATAGCTGCACAATAACGTCCCCAGTTGGGAAATGCAACCACCCTGCTGAAACCCTTCCCAAATGCCACTGAATCTCCTCAAAGAATAACGCCAACACTCCAATCAATACTGCCAACCACTAGCTGAGGGCTACGTCCCAACCAGGACCAATACTGGGGTTTGCGTCCCAGATGGAGAAGTGCTCTTCCAGAACAATATCGTACCAATAGTTTCCAATATGCAAAAAGATAATCAAAAAGAGGTTCCTCTTCCCTTTTTATTCTTTTCCTTCTCATCGAACCCTAATTAAAAAGGAAAAGTGCGCTTTAAGACTTTAAGTCATATTTCTAATTATTGGGCG